>JAVJIF010021629.1:0-97550 GCA_038442645.1 Agave tequilana
CCTTCAGAGTACCGATGAGCAAACGCGCCAAGATTGCACCACTTGCTACTATGTTCCCTTTCTAAGACTTGAAGTAGTAGATATGTTGGTTGGTGACCCTTTGCTGTCAAAGGCCTGTAAGTCGAGCTTTGAACTTGGGAGGATATGGGACAAGATCCCATTCTGCTGGGTATAACCAGACCACTCCTGCTTCTTGGAGGCCTTTCCAATTGGTAAGGGCTTCAGACGCTGCTCTAATTTATTCATTCTTTTAGAATGAGTACCCCCATTCTTTTGATTGCCTCCCTCTTTAGATGAAGACTTAGACGACTCAGAGTTGGACTGTTTCTCCTCCTCTATGTGTATAGAAGATGAGCTTTCCCCTTCCTTCCGCTTGTCTTTAGACTTTTTAGAAGAAGTTTTGGCCTTCGACTGCTTCTTATCCTCAAATAATTGTGCAAGCATCTGTTTGAGGGTATCAATAGATTCTTGTTGGCGCGAATCATATCGAATTGTTCCCTTTAGACCTAGGCTTGCTGTTCTAATGCCTGGTTAACTCTTCAGGAGTGTTTGCCATATACACAAAGGCTTCCTTCTTAACAGAAGAGTTCGAGGCCTGTGATTTGCAGTGGCAGAGTGTGATTCACTTACTTCAATGCCCCAGGCTAGGGCACTGTAGTCAACTGGGGCTACCGCACCAATCTGAGTGCGATTATGCTGGTACACTCCTTCTGGTTTCGTATCAGACTCGTCAGAGCTGACTGCCGTTTGTTTTTTTCCTTCTTCTGCTTGGCGTAGAGCTTGGACCTGCCATGTTTGCAGTGACTTCGGGGTACTCCACGTTAGAGAAGGTTCCCTTCCTGTGGAAACGATGTCTTTTGACTGATTGGAGGTGACGTTAATTGTCTGAATACTGACTGCTTGCTTATATGAGAGCTACAGCGATATTCAGAGAGCATTGCCGTAATGAGCCGTTCCAGTAATAGGATGGAGTGATTTCATTAGCACTCCTCTTCTTTGTCAAGTAATCTTTTTAGATTTGTCAGAGGGGGTTCAAAAAGATTAGCCTCAGGGTTTCGAGGGCTTTTTAAGCTTCTGAGTGCCATTCTTGCGTCGGAAATTTGAGACGCGGGTTCTGAGATACGAAGCTCACGTTCTGTAGAACAGACGCGGCTCTCGCATTTTGGATTTGAAATGCGGGTCTCGTGCCTCTGCTGAGAAGAGACGCGGACCTCGCGTTGCTAATTATCACGTTTGTCTTGCAAACACTTGGGAACGCGAAGTTTCTGAATCTCGCGTTTGGTTGTAGAGACGCGGGTCTCGTGTCTCTGAGAAGAAGCACGGACCTCGCGCTGCTGAACATTGCATTTAGAGGTGAAGTCTCAGAAACGCAAGCTTTTTGGGCTTCATGTTTGGCTTCCATACGCGACTTCATGCGTTTGACGTAACTCAGAAGAGATGCGGGCTTGAGCCTCGCATTCTGTGTCTGCGGACAGATAGTTGTTCCAGCTTCTTGCGTCTGTAGTTGACGCACGCATCGCTATTGTCGATGTTCTTTGTTCCGGTTACGCCACACGGGTTGTTGGGAACCCCTGGTAACCTGGAGCTAAGGAAGAACGCGGGCATGAGCTGGCTTACCATCACAATGCTGACCTCGCAGGTCTTATGGAGACGTTGACGCGGGCCTAGCTTGTAATACGACTAGCCATGATGTTCTCTGTAGAGACCACATTTGGGGAAGCCTTCAAAGGACCTGAGAGCGGATCTCTGAGGAGACTTTGCCGTCTACGCCGCGCCTTAGGGCTCTTGGAGATGGAAGAGAGGAACTCTTCATACTTTGCCTGGTCGAATTATTCTACAAAAGCGATTCAACTGTTCTTCCCATGAAGGTAACGTCCCCTTGCGTCACGACTTGCTCATCAGTAGAGCAAGTTGACCCCAGCAGAGTCTCCAACTCTTGTTTGGGTCAGAAAAAAATTTAGAGGATCGTAATAAAATTTTCTTGAATCAAATGAAAGATTACTACAATCTCAAACAATTCCGATTACAAGAGAGAGAGATGTTCAAGCTTAAATTTCCTCTTTGTTTAAATGATGGTTTCTTGATGTAGCGGTAGAAAGTGAATCTTATTTTTCGTTGACTCGGTGAACGTCACAATCTTCTGAGAATTTTTTTCCTCAACTATGGACGGAGTAGCATAGCTCCTTGTCCAATAAATCTTAAAGAGACTTGAGGTAAGAACAAACTTATACTCAGCAAATTATTAGAAGAGTTGAACTCTTAAGTATTTCTCAGCTAGAAGCTCTGATCAAGATTCTCCAAATTGACCAAAACTTCCGACCACCAACCCTCGACTCCTCTTCAGTAGCAAACTGAGCTATCTATAGGGGTTTCAGGGTAAAACTGTCCCCTAAAATACTCCCTAATGGGGTTAACTCTCTCATTACGTGGGCTAATTGACCCGGTAATGAGGGCAGTTATAACCGAGACGCAGGTTCCTTTGTAGTTAAACACGGCTTCGAGCCTCACGTTTAGCCATTGAGGTAACGCTTGAGCTTCGCATTTGGTTAAAAACGCGAGCTTCAAGTTTCTGCGTCAAGTTTAATATGAGACGCGAGCTTCAGGCTCTGCGTCTAGTATTGCATAGATGACTGAGACCAAGTTTTCCAGCTCTACGTCTTGGCCATTGCAGTGAAGCAGAGACGCGGGTTTCATCCCTTACGTCTCGGTACTGTAGTGATGCTGAGGCGCGACTTTTAAGCTCTGCATTTTGGTCATTGTACTGATGTTGAGATGCGTTTTCACCCTCGCGTCTTGGTGCTGAGATAGTGGCTATGATTAGCCTTACGTCTTGAGTTTGGACTCTGCTTTATGATGACTTGCATGCACACTCAATTCAAACTAATTCACCATCAAAAAGAAAATAAAAATCAATTAATCTTATTCTAGACTAAGTTTAGACCTAGATGACTCCCTAACTTTAAAGTATCTACGGAAGGTATATTGCAGACGTTAACCACAAGTTAATCGCCAATCAGGTGGCAAGATTGGTAGGATATCCTCAAGACGGGCTTAATTAAATCAAACCACCAACCTTTGAGGTTTTACCTCTTAATCCCCTACCTAGTCACCAATTTGGCAAGAGTTAAGTTCTAAACTTTCTCGTTTAGTCAATCTCCTAGTTATCCTAGGGCCAACATCTAGTTTAATTTTAAATTAAGGTTAGTTGTGAGTGCAAAGATGATGGTTTGTGGATCAAGTAAAGGGTAATAACGTCTCAAGTTTATGTTATTTAGGGGTTTTACCCTAAAATGATTTAGGGCACATGTACTGATTGATAGAAAAAAGATAAAAAAGAAAAGGTTAAGGTTAAAAAGTTTCTCTATATTTTCACAATTAATCTGCTATAGTAAGAACTAAACGGGTCAATCCGCTGGGAAAGATGCGATGGAAGCGTTTCGATACGTTTTTCTCTATGTAAACCTTGGAAGATAGATGATAGTTATAAAAGAGTTGGTTTAAATAACATGAAAGATCATAGCCCACTAATCATTTTCCACAACTAAGTACTAGTCTATGAAGAATAAAATCATATGAATCTAAAAAGATTAATCTTAAAGTATTCTTCAAATTAAAATAAGAAGAGTAAAATAGAAAGCAAATCCTAATTAAACTACACTAGATAAAATTAAACATTAGTATATCAAAATTTCTAAGTATAACATAAGAAAAGTTATTTTAGACTTTACATTAAGCTATCAAAGTCTATGCATAAACTAAGAATAACCATTAAATAGTATAACCCTCAAACTACTTTAACTTAATTCATCACTAATCTCAAGATTCTTTTAAAACTAGGTTTTCAAATAGATATAAAATTCTTCAATTCATCTTATCGAACTAAACTTAGTTGGTGGAAAATAGCAAACTAAATGAAAATTAGTTACTTTCATGATTAAACTAGGCATGGTGATTAAAGAATGCATAAAATAAAGTAATAAGAATTGAAGAACAAAAATTAATAAGAGATATGAAAGAAAAATAAGAATCTTTATTAAATTATCACTGATCCAGTACAAAAACTTTTTCTCTTACAATCTTCTTCTTCAAGGTAAAAACTAAAAAATACATGAAATTTAGAAAGAAAAATCTAAAGAAAAACCTAAAACTTGATTTTCTGAGATGAGATTTCCTATGCCTTTACATGAGCTTTTATAGTAGAACTCAGAGAGAGTCCTAGATAAATTGCACACTAAAATGAAGAGACTATCTCCTTATCCTTTAGATTTAATTGAGGATATTCTAAAATATCTTTTTCTTCTTGACTTGGGGATCAAGTATTATTTAAATTCTGAATTTAACTTAATTTTATCCTTTATCTCCAAAATAAGATTGGGAATTTCAATTCTGAGTTTATCTGCAACTAGTTGCATGTTAGTTACTAAATATGATTGATTTGAAACATTGGTCAACATAAAACTTGTAGTCCTTTAAGTCTTCTTTCTATAATATCTTGAACCATTAAATTTGACTTTCTATAGAGAAAATTATGATCAAAAACATTAAAAGTGTTCATTCTAAGTTCAAGTCTGACTTTGAATTCTCTCTTCTTTATCTTTAACTTGTGGATCATGTAACTTGAATTTGAGTGGAAATCCTCCTCTATTTTCAATTGAGATAAGGGTTTATCTCTTTCTATGCTTTTTCTCCTCTAGATTTCAACACTATTTAAGTTTAAAACCCAAATTTAGATAGGAAAAATAGAGTTTCCTTTATCTTTCTAATTTATCTTTAATTCCATAATCTTTTGGGCTTCTCTGGGGCTCTTTTCTTTTCCTTTTTTTAATTATGGAGGCCTGCATATTACTAAATAATAATAATTAAATAGTAATATTTTATAAAACATAAATATGAAAATGTTACTAAAAATATGCCCTTTTTATGAACAATCATGTACAAGCAAATAGAAGAGAATTTACTCAAAAGCAGTAAATCAGCCAAAAAGTGCTTCCTAATCTATATGCAATGCGGACATACCTTGTCTCCAGCACTCTTCAATAGAAATTAAAGAATTAAAATAGACACGTGCCTACGATACAAGAGTCTAAGTATTTTTTTAAGTTAATCAACAAATAAGTTTATTGTTAATTTATTAGAAGTATACATGTCAACAAAAAAACTATCAATTGCAGTAAAGAGTTTAAGAAATTTCAAGTAGCCCTATAGAAAGCAGGTTAGTAGTCAACTCAATCTAGCCACGTTTGCACGGCTTTTGTTATATTTGAGCAGCTCTGTTGAGGGTTTAGGGACTCTGCTTTGTATGCAGCAACCACTCATAAGTGCTTTTTTGCAAAGTATTTTCCTATTCTCCAAACCTGCACACAAAAAGAGAGAAACTAGGGTTAGTTAACAAAAAACTGTATTGTTCCCTCCTCGGGAATGGCGCCAAAATTTTTATTGACAGAGAAAAGAGAATAAAAAGGAAAAAATTTAAGGTTAAGAAGTTTCTCTATTTTCTCACAATTAATCTGCTGTAGCAAGAGCTAAACGGGTCGATCCACAGGGAAAGATGCGATGGAAACATTTCGATACGATTTCTCCGTGTAGAAGTTGAAAAGAAAGATGATGGGATATCGAGAGTACCCCTACTTATTCTTAATCCAATCACATAACTGAACTCAAAAATCATCTAGGCAACATCAACCTACTTATTGGTAGGATGACGATACTTTTGGCTAACGTCAGTCTACTTATTCTCAATCTAATCATATAACTGAACTCAAAAATCATCCAGGCAATCACAAGATGTTTCGGCTTGACATCGCCTACTTATAGAGAAACATAATAACATAAGCTCGAGAGTACCCCTCTAGGCATTTATAGAAATTCAGAAATGATAAATTCTAACTTGTCATGATAATCACATTGATAATACACATCTTGATATCACAAACCAATAAAATTATCTTAATTGCCAACTTGAAATGAAGTTACTACAACAGTTCTCTACATATATAAAAATTAATCATCTATCCACAACCAACATAGATCATCAACAAGCACAATTATTCTAGAAGTACAACATGATTATATTATAAAAAATTAGATTGATTCAGAACGAACTCCACGCGGCAATAACCAGATCCTATCTCAATGCAACCTGCAATATACCAGTCTGAAGGGAAGTGAGCTGGACAACTCAGTGAGTAGAGTAAGAATAAATTAGAGAATGATAACATATCAATGAGAAGTATAAATATTCAAGTAATAAGGGTAAATCTGAAAGAGTAAGAAGGCAGGAAGAATCAATAACATCCTATGATTTAATAATCAAGACCATGGTCTCTAAAATCTTTGGGGACGATCAGACTCTCATGATCATAAATTTCCAATTCCTTTCTTGGATTTTCATCTTTCCGTGTGGTAAAATTTGAGTTATATAAAATAATTTTTTATTTAGCTGTTTGAACTTGTCTTATGTATGCATAGCATGTGTTACTCACGTGTCTTGCATTCTACACTATAATACATCAATCACTATAGTTAAGTCATAAATATAGTTTATGCATTCAGATAACACATACATCATAAGATATACTTGTATAATATATAATCATATCACACTTCTCATATTACAACATCACACTTCAAGTACTGTATGGATTAACCTGTACACGTTCACACATCATATAATATTTCATTATCTCTTATAATAAAGCGAAGTTCCACGGTCCTACATCAAGGACAATGCATACAACACCATTCATTTTGAATAAGCACATCTTTACTTTATGACACACGGCTCATCTCATACCCCGTCTTTGCACCCATCGGCTCCCGCCAGCCCTTTCCTTCAAATAACGATATACAATGTCATACCCCATCTTCACACCTACCAGCTCTCGCTGGCCTCTTCCTTCGAAATATATATACACAAAACAACAACACCGTCTTTCCCCTGCCACTGGCTACCACCGGTTCCTTCCTTCGAAATACACATACACAAAAAATAACAACATGTACGTGCAATACTACATACAAGCTAAAATATTACACACCATTTTGTTCATCTATTTTTAAGTTTATTTATAACAACAAGTTAAGCTTATCTAGTCTTTTACTCTAATTCTCAAACATGTACCACATATATACTATTAATTTTATTTGGAATATGATCAACAACACAATTAACAATCATACTATACAAGATCATGCACACAAGCACAACACATAGAATTAATAACCAAACTTTCTCTGATTATACAACATACTGCATGCAATCATACATCAACAAGTATACCAATCACTAATAGTAACAATCTATTAATCATCCAAATTCATATATTATTAAGGTAATTCTTGAGGGGACACTTACAACAATATATAGTCACATGAATTATTTTACTAGACATGTATTTCCATTCATATATATGAACGCTATTTTTATGTATCACTTATTATGCCAAAAGGAAGCAACTTTTCATGGTTTTCTGTTCTCTCAATTTATTAATTTGGTTCTCGACATTATATCTCTAAAATTCATTGTAAAACTAATTTAAAAACTTATATTATTTCTGTCAATTTGTCTATAACCACTCTTTAAATTGGAGTTCAAAAAAGAGAGAGAATGGTTAAAAGATTTAGAATAGATACATATTTATTACAATACTTATTAGAAAAGATGTGTTTAATTCTAAGCCTACTTTACTATACCTTTCATGGTGACTATGAATCCAATATTGATTCAGAGTCTAATACTCCTAAGACTACCCACGTTTAGTGTAAATACCAATTGATCGCAATAGACACTCTCTTAACAAACAAGGTGGTGAAACTTTCCTTTTCCTTATAAGCTATATAATGTGTATATATAATATGGGTACTTTTTGTGTGATGCTCTAAATTGATTTTAAATTTGTTCATAGAAAGTAGAATAATTTGAAACATCACTGGTACCTTTTAACCCATGGCGTATTGCAAGGCATCACATCCAATAAAAGAAAGGGACTTAATAAGAATTGATAAGATGCAATACATATAAATGAAAATCATAATTTCAGGTATGTATTAAGTTTAGTAACTTTATAGGACATACACTATATGTTAAGGAAATAATTTGGAGTTTAAATTTCAACTTTACATTTACACATGCTCTATCCCTTGATGTTGTTTTGACTATTGGTGAAGATCCTTGCTATAATAATATTCTACAATAGACATGACATATCTATCGATATACAAAAGTATTACTTGCTCAGAGAGCCTGGCTAGATGTATAGGTAAGTTGAGACTGTAAGGAGAAGAGAAAATTTCTTACATACTTGTTAATTGAAATGTAACTTTCTTGATTTAACATACAATTTAATAAGACCTAAAAATCAATTATTCCTTAAATTTCTTTGATATGATGTAACTAATGTGGTCGCAACCAAGATTTATTATATATATAACAATTATCCTTACTTATTCATGAATTGAATTAAACTCGAAAACTGTTTGAATTTTCGCCAATACTGATCTTGATACTACCGATCCTATCATTCTGATTTCCTAACTTTATATCACACTAAGGAAATCTTCCTTTTCAATTAATGTCCATGCATATTTTATCAGTTAAGTAATATCCACATTTCATCATAAATTCCATGTTCACTCATCTATTAGTCTACTGTCAGTACAATATAGTGTTGATCGTTAACTTTTCTAATTATCAGTTAGTTAAAATTGATAGAACTATAGTATGCACAAGTAACTTCTGGCGTTTCATGATTCTTTCACTGACTATTTGCTAATAAATATTCTATTCATAGTTCAGTTTACTAGGCCATAGAAGGGGCTATGTGTTAAGGCGAAACATATCTTTTGGAGTCTATAAAACAATAATTCATTTTTTGTCAGTAAGACTAAAAGCTAATTTAAGTTTGAAGATAATTGTTAATACGCCGAGTATACACACACGCACACACACAAGAAACACCGTTAATGAGATATTATTTTAAAGAGTTAATACTATAATAAACAATTATGATATACCCGCATTCATAACATGCATTACTGGAAGAAACGTGTTTAATTCTATGCTCAGCTCAACATGCCTGCATATTAATTTCTATAAATTTCATATAGATCTCTCCTAAATAGAAATTCGTCTGATCTAACCTCCCTAACAATTGACGATATTTTTATCATAACTCTAGTTTTTGAAAAAATAAGACACAAAAACTTTCACTGAAAATTAGACTTACTGATCTTTCTAATGATATATTACATGACCTGCTTGATTTTCATGAACAACCCTAAATAAACAAAAATCTTCTAAACATTCAAAAGTCTACAACTCGATATCTTCGACTAGCCTGTCATGTTTCAGCGATAATTTCCAGCACAGACCTTTGATTAGGACACCGCATGGCCCGTTGAAAAATAGACTCGATTATATTTCTAACGGTATATTATATGACTAATTCATTCCAAATATCCATAAGAAAGAAATCCCAAGTTTCAGATTTCAGATCTTGACAGACTTTAATAGCTTTGTACTATTATTTCAGAAGTGTTTCGATCTAAGAATTTCTCAGCATTCCCTTTAACCGCTTCACCTAAATTGAATCATAAGTAAGCCATGAACTTAAATATTTAAAATTCTTAATCATAGGCAAATTTCATATGAATATTAATAATTTTAACATAACTTAATCTACCATCATCCTCTCCTTAAACCACCTTCAACTTCATAGTTTAAGCCATACCATAAAAATTTTCTTTTCATCTAACTAATATCACAAAATCAGATTTTGATCAGGTTTCATGGTTATTATGGAAGAATGGTAAGAGGCTCAACCATCATAAGTATAAGAGCCTTTAAGAATCTCAATCTACACTAATGGTTTAGGAGGGGTTTTAAACTTGATCTTACCCATAATTCTTTCATGGATTGGATTCAATTTAAGAAGGAACAACATAGATCAAGAAATAATCTCACCTAACACTCAAATTAAAGTACCATCACCATCAAAGCAAGATATGAGATTGAAAATTCAAAGTTTGAGATTTAAAACCAAATCTGAAAAATTAATATACTCCCTCACTGCATGATATACCCTATAATGCAACATTTCTTCCCATTAAATATATGCAAATGGATTAACCCATAAATCTCAAGATCAAATTTAACCACTACATACTTCAATAAGTCATGAGATTTCAGATAAAAAATTAGAATAAATAAATCAAAGGAAAGTACTCTCAAATCAAGAGATCAAGATTTATAAATCATAGGAGATGAAGATTTGAGAAATGAAGAGAACCCATCACCTCCATTTTCGTCAACTGGCTGGCCATCAACTGGCTGGCCGCCAGTTGGCCGGCGTCCCTCCTCACGTGTTTTCAGATCCAGGGGGAGAGGGAGAGAGAGAGAGGAGGAGAGAGATGAAAAGAAGGGGAGAGAAATAGAGAGAGTGAGGAGTAGAGAGAGGGTTGGATTTTTGAGTTTCTAGGGTTTTGCCATGAAGGAATCTTCTCTCTAGGAAGAGAATGAAGAAGATGAACTCTCCTTGGAAACTTTTAAGATCCATACTCCCATAATATTACAAGTTTGCCATCCCCTTTTTCATCTACGTGTCCAATCCCCAAATCAAGAAGATCTAGGTCCTTGATCTCCCCTCCCATGCCACACCTACTCCCTCCACTAACACAAGAATATAAAAAAATTTCTCATGGTTCTGTTTCCTTGATAAATACACATATTCATGTATAATACTAGTATATTTATACATTGAAGTACTATGTGCACAATAACTATGATGTATGTATATTCACACATAACACTTAAAATTCTCAAAATTATTGAAATTCATTACATACTAAATAAATTAATATCAATTTTTTCTCATATTCTATATAGTCTTAATAACCTAAGATTTATATTATTAAATCTGGATTTAATAATCCGGGGTGTTACAGAGTCTGACTCTGAAGTTTGGCGTGTGGCTTCATCTCATCCATCCATCTGGTGATTTATCACTAGAATCTTCATTTGATCTCCAGATTTTGAATTAATCAGCTCTCCTAGATAACTTGAGAATTAAGTTATCTCTAAATCTGAGTTAAATTTGAATTCTCTCCCATTTATCTTTAGCTTGTGGCTCAAACAACCTGAATTTGAGTAGAAATCCTTCTCCATCTTTAATTGGGCTAAGGGTTTATCTCTTTCTGTCCTTTTCCTCTAGATTTCAAACTAATTTAAGTTTAAAATCCAAATTTAGATAGGATAAAATAGAAGTTTCTGTTATCTTCCTAATTTATCTTTAATTTCATAATCTTTTGGGCTTTTGGGCTTCTCTTGGGCTCTTTTCTTTTCTTTTTTTAATTATGGAGGCTTACATTACTAAACAATAAAATAATTAAATAGTAGTATTTTATTAAAAAATAAATATAAAAATGTGTCTAAAAATATGCACTTTTGATGAACAATCAATTATCAATACAGATTATGACCAGTTGTTTCGGATGCAGCGAGAAAACCTGGCTCACTAAGTCCATGCAACAAGTTAGGTGGGAGAAATCTGGAAAACGAGGCTAGGGTACTCAAATCTGACGGAACTAGCTACGAGCGTCCGGGCCAGGTGGGGCCATTGCGTAACATAACGTCAGGTGCTAAGTACTAGAATGCGGTGGAGCTACCACTCTGCAAGGTTTGTATATGGCGAAGCTCATGCAGCGAAGTCAGCACGTAACACAATACTAAATGCTAAGCACCCGGGTGCAGCAAAGTCCACACCTTGCTTAACCTGCGCGTGGTTAGAACACGACCCTCGCTTGGCGAGGCTAGTGGGGTTCGTAGTTCATCAAATCCATAAAAATTACTAGGCGTTGAGGCTCTAAAGGTCATGTTCAAGAATTTCTAATAACCGAGAGCAGTCCTGAATGCCGTCTTCCGGATGTCAACTCTACGGCAGATCAATTCGGAAAAATTCTTGAGCTCTGTGAAGTTGATAGAAAAAATTGTGATCATTACTAGAATAATATAAATAGAAAATATCATAATCTGACTGACTGAAGCCCTGAACTCAAAAGTACATTTCATAATAACACCTAGTGGCATAATCTGTCCGATTATATGAATGATGACTACCCTACTTTCTATACAGATTCTCACTTTTTGTGCTAATCCCCATTGAATACTTGTGTGTATGTATATATATATGTATGTGTGTGTGTGTGTGTGTGTGTAAGAATAGAGTGCGAAGCCAAAGAACTACCCAATATAAGATAATCTAGTGTACTAGAATCAAAGTATGCCATAATAGAGTGAGAGTGAACCATATATATCCTACCGCTACCTCACTAGTCTACTGATAACTTAAGTTAGTATAAAGACTACGAAAACTAGAATAGTAAAAAATGGAAGGGATTCAAGAATCAAAGGAAGAAAGATCAAGAAGAAATAGATAACTCTGCCCTTGTAGTTGAATTGTATAACCAGAACTCATGCATTCTAGTTGCAAATTATTTACCATTAACTTGCTGACTGGTTGTACTGTGAATTTGAGAGTCTAGGTTCTGATACCATTCTGTAACGTCCCGATCCGTGGGTACGGAGACGTTACTGTGACGTATATATGTAAGTCAGAAATACCCTCACATATATACGCTAAGCATCAGTACATGCAACAATCAGAGTACCAAAGTATGTGATGCATCATACATTCCAATATATGAGTACAATTATAAAGTTATCATAGGATATGATACAATATTATAAGAATATTACATCACCGATAGTCGCAAATGGAAGAATACAAAGAGATATATAATTATAAATAATACAAAAGATGCTCACGAGTTACAAAAGAAAAACTCGAGAGACGAGCAGGGGCCCTGGAAGAATAGGCTCTCAGATAGGATAACTGTTGATCTACGACACTATCGTTGTGCAACTCTAATCACCAAGAAGTCCATCACGGTCCAAACTCCAAGATCTAGACATGCAGATCCAGGGGAGTCAGAAACTCCCTAACAAGTGGTAAGACGACAACCAAGTGGCATGCAGGGACAAGCACACGTGTATCGATAAATTCGAGTGAAAAAGCATGCATTGAAAATTGTGTTGTGAGCACAGGCACACAAGAGCAGACAATGAGGCATCAAGTAAAGTAAATATGGCAAAGTGAGTTATATAACCCAAATTACTAATCCGTGAGATTAGTATATTGAAGGAATAATCCAAATAAGGAAGCTCTTATATATATACACCTTATATCTAACATCACCGTAACCTGAGTTCATATAACCCGAGTTGTCTCCTAAACTAAGAAAATAACATAAAATCGATAAAAAATGATAAAACCGATAAGACTGAATAAAATTAAATACAGGAAAAATCAGTTGTACAAGCTTAGTTTATGGCTTCATGAGACAAGTACGTCGAATGAATAATCCAAATAAGAAAACCTATATATATATATATATATATATATATATATATATATATGAAAATCACCTAGAGGGGGGGGGGGATGAATAGGTGATAATGCTAATCAAAGGTCAAATTAAAAATTAAGATGTAACAATCACCCAACAAGATTCACAAGATGAATGGAAGCAAGTAAATATAGCAATGATGATGATAAGCAAGTAATAAATGCAAGTAAGGTAAAGTAAGGAGTGCAAGAATGTAAACCAAACGCAAACACAAGGATATGTTATCGAGGTTTGAGCACCCAGCTCTACTCCCCGCCTTCCCCAGAAGGATTCTAGCTACTTCCACTATCACAAAGAAATCACAATTACACCGGAGTACCCAACTCCACAATCTCAAGTACAAGCAATTTCTCAGTAGTCAAAAGACCACAAACTCTCTCTTTCAAAAGTCTCTTCCCTTACAAAAGGTCCTTAGAGAACAATGAGTAGGAAAGAAGCTCTTGTTGTAAGTGAAGAAAGAAAATCAAATCAGAGAGTATTTCAAAAACACTTCAGAAAATGAGTGAGAAATTCAGCACAAAAACCAAGAAATAAAGCTCTTTTGAATGTCTTAAACTTTTGAAATTTTCTTGTAATAATGTAGTTAAAAAAAAAATCTCTTCCCAAACACTCCTATTTATAGGAGAGGGTTAGGTTAAGAGATAAAACAATCTTAAGGCTAATTAAGTCATATTAGATTCAAAATATATCCCTAAATCAAATTTTTAAACACAAAAAGACAAAATAAAACAGCTCAGAAAAATGCCGTTACTGTTCAAACGGCTAGTTCGGTCGACTGGCCGGTCGACCGTACGTACAAAAAATCTGACCGTTGCAGGCCAGCGGTCGACCGCTCGGTCGACCCAAACTAACCGAGAGCAGACTCGGTTACAGTCGGTCGACCGTGCGGTCGACCGCAAAAACGTGCACACTGATACATGTACACCCAGAACTACAGTCGACTGGGCCGGTCGACCGGCCAAACCTGACATAGGTCCGGTCGATTGTCCGGTCGACTGGCTCAGGTCAAAAACCAGATTTTGGACAGAAAATTAAAGGAATTTTGATTTTGACAAAAATATTTTTGAACAGGGATTAGTATAAAACACAAATATATATCTGTAGGCAAAATCTAGTATGCAAAATATTTTTGTATAAAATATAAGAAATTATTTTGGATCAAGTATGTGCGCAAAAACGTGTGTGAAAGAGCTTCAAACCTATCCACTATTCTTTAACAAACTATAAAACTAAAAAACAAAATAATTGAGGACTTCTTGAGCAATCTTCAAGTCTTTGAGCCATGCTATCCTTGCTAGAGCCTTCTTTTTCTATGATCCTTCCTTGATGTGCAATATGCCTTCATAGCTTCATGAACCTAGAAGTTGTTGCAATAGCAAGCAATGGCCTCCAAACATGGTACTTATCCTGAAACTTATCTTAAGCAAATTCATTAGTACCAAATAGCTCTTATTTGGTTTGTCATCATCAAAACACAAAACAATTTGAGAGGAGTGTAACCTCTTGGGCCAACAATCTCCCCCTTTTTGATGATGACAAAACAAATATGCTATAAATAAAAATATAGGGGAGGAGAAAACTCCCCCTCAATTTATGCTATGAAAAACACAAGAATTCATTGAAAACATAAGAAATGCTCTTGATACTAATTGAAACTAATTGGAACATTACCAATAAAACATAAGAATTCACAAACTTTATAAAACACAAAATTCATAAAACCAAAACATATAATTCATATGGAACCAAAACCAAATGAACTTATTTTTGTCCATGTACTAACTTATTCTCCCCCTTTTTGTCATACATCAAAAAGGGTTAGGAATCACATGTTTAATCAGTAATACAAACATTAAGTTCTCCACAAATAAACGAAAATCTAGCAAAATCAAGAGGTTAGTGAAAATATCGGCTAGTTGTAAATCCGTAGAAACATAATCAATATCTATATCTCCTTTCTCAAAATGATCTCTAAGAAAGTGAAATCTAATCTCAATGTGCTTGGTCTTACTATGTTGATTTGCATTCTTAGTCATGTGTATAGTACTAGTATTATCACAAAAATTTTTATATGATCAAATGCAAATCAAAATCAAGGAGAGTATGTTTCATCCAAAGGACTTGTGCACAACAAGCCCCCGCGGCAACATACTCCGCCTCGGCGGTTGAGAGAGCTACGGAATTTTGTTTCCTAGAGGACCATGAAACAAGACAATTACCAAGAAATTGACATGTCCCACTAGTACTCTTTCTATCTACTCTACAACCCGCATAGTCGGCATCCGAATAACTTGTCATTGAGAAATCTCCGGTTTTCGGATACCATAGACCCATTCCAATAGTGCCCTTAATATAACGAATAATGCGTTTTACCGCAATAAGATGGGACTCTTTAGGACACGATTGAAATCTAGCACAAAGACACACACTAAACATGATATCCGACCTACTTACCGTTAAATATAAAAGACTTCCTATCATGCTTCTATATAATTTAATATCAACATTTTTACCTTGGTCATCTTTATCAAGCTTGGTTGTAGTTGCCATAGGAGTGTTGCAAGTCTTTGAGCCTTCAAGTCCAACTTCTTTACGAGTTCCTTTGCGTACTTGGCTTGACTTATAAACGTCCCGTTTTGCAATTGCTTGATTTGGAGTCCAAGGAAGAAATTGAGCTCACCCATTGAAGACATTTCAAACTTAAGTTGCATTACCTTTTCAAAATCCTTGCACAAAAGCTCATTAGTAGAACCAAAAATTATATCATCAACATAAATTTGCACAATTAATATATCATTATCAACATGCTTAGTGAATAGAGTAGTGTCTACTTTGCCTTTAATAAAATTATTTGAAATAAGAAAACTAGAAAGCCTTTCATACCAAGCTCTAGGAGCTTGTTTCAATCCATACAAAGCTTTATCAAGTTTAAAAACAAAATCGGGATGAACATGATCAACAAAACCGGGGGTTGAGAAACATAAACTTCTTCATTAATAAAACCATTCAAAAATGCACTTTTCACATCCATTTGAAAAAGTTTAAATTTTTGAAAGATGCAAAAGCTAGTGTCATCCGTATGGCTTCAAGCCGTGCTACGGGTGCAAAGGTCTCCTCAAAGTCAATTCCCTCAACTTGAGTGTAACCTTGGGCCACTAACTTAGCTTTATTCCTAATGACATTTCCGGACTCATCCATCTTGTTTCTAAAGATCCACTTAGTACCAATTATTGGTCTATCGTGGGGCTTAGGAACAAGGTGCCAAACTTGGTTGCGCTCAAATTGATTGAGTTCCTCTTACATGGCAAGCAACCAATATGGGTCCGTCTCGGCTTCGAGAATGCCTTTGGGTTCAAATTGAGAAATGAAAGCAAAGTTACCACATAGGTCATGGAGTTTGGAGCGTGTTGTGACTCCTTTAGATGCATCACCCAAGATGAGTTCCTTAGGATGATTTGTAGCGTATCTCCAAGCTTTAGGAAGCGGTTGAGAGCTTTCCTCTTTATCCTCTTGAACATCACCAATAGGTTCTTGCTTATCTTCTTGAGCGGGTGAGTCCTTCAAGGATAGTCTCTCCATGTCTTCACCTAATGGTTCAATCTCTACAATATTCTCAACAAACACATTAGATTCTTCAAATTTAACATGCATGGACTCTTCAATGGTAAGGGAAGATCTATTGAATACTCTATAAGCTTTACTTGTAGTAGAGTATCCAACAAAGATTGCTTCATAAGCCTTAGCATCAAATTTACCCAAGTTATCTCTAGTGTTCAAAACAAAACACTTGCATCCAAAAACTTTGAAATATGAAACATTTAGTTTTCTAGAATGATACATTTCAAAAGATGTTTTAGAAGAATTTTTGCATAAATAAATACGATTCGATATATAGCATGCGGTGTTTATGGCCTCGGCCCATAAATATTGAGGGAGGTCATATTCACTTATCATTGTCCTAGCCATCTCTTGAAGTGTTCTATTTTTCCTTTTTACAACTCCATTTTGTTGTGGAGTTCTAGGACAAGACATTTCATGCTTAATTCCCTTTTCATCACAATAAGTCATGAAGAGTTGGTTAACAAACTCACCACTTCTATCACTCCTTATTCTCAAAATCGAAAAACCTTTTTCTTTATCAACCCTTTTTCGAAAAATTTTGGAATGAGAAAAAGTTTGATCTTTATTTTGCAAGAAGAAAACCCAAGTGAAACGGGAAAAATCATCAACTAAAACAAATGCAAATCTACTACCATTTAAACTCTTAGTTTTAGTTGGTCCAAATAAATCCATATGAATTAATTCTAAAGGCCTAGTTGACATGATATCCTTGATTGGTTTGAAGGAAGACTTGGTTTGTTTCCCAAGTTGGCACGCACCACAAATGCGGTCTTTCTCAAACTTCAAGAAAGGAATACCCTTCACCAATTCCTTTGAATTAATCCTAGAAATATGTTCAAAAGATGCATGTCCTAATCTTCTATGCCAAAGCCAAAAATTTCATCAAAAGCATTCAAGCATTTAGTAGAACAATCTAAATTAAGCATGTCAATAATATAAACATTATTATCACGAAAACCGGTAAGAATACAATCATCGGATTTAACATCAAAAATCTTGCAAGAGGAATCATCAAAAACAACTTTAAGTCCACGGTCACAAAGTTGACTAATGCTAAGCAAATTATGTTTTAAACCATCTACTAAAACAACGTTTTCTATAATAGGAGATGCACCAATTTGAATATTACCTATACCGATGATAGTTCCCTTGGAGTCATCCCGAAGGTGACGGAGCCACCTTCCATGTACCTTGATAGGGTTGTGAAGTTATTGATGTCCCATGTCATGTGTCTTGAACAACCACTATCAAGGTACCACCGCTCCCTACGTCTTGGAGCCTTGGTGTGTACCTACATCAAACAATTTAGGACTTGATTTTGGTACCCACATTTTCTTGGGTCCTAGAGGGTTAGTGCCATGAACCCAAACAAGATTATTGGATCTATTTAATTGATCATAACAAAATTTAGCTAAATGTCCATTTTTACCACAATATGTGCATCTATATACTCTACCATATTTAAAAGCATAATGGGTGTGTGATTTGTGAGCATGAGCATGAGAAGTGTTAGGTGAAGAGTGAGCATGAGGAATCTTAGCATGAGATGTGTGCTTTTTAGAAAATTTTTCTTCAAGTTTCTTAGTGTTAAAAGCACAATCTTTCAAAATTTTTTCAAAATCATTTATTTTAGATTTAAAAGAAGAAATTTCATTTTCATCAATCATAGGAGATTTTGCCTTACAAGAAGCTTTGTAGGCATTAAATTCTTCTTGAATAGAAAAGAGATTAGAAGAAATATCATCTTTTTCTTTTGAAACCATAGCAAGTTGATTTTTAAGAAAAGCAACTTCTTTTTGTAATTTAAAACATTCAATCTTTTTATTGTCATAAGTTTCAGAAAGTTCAACAAAGGCATGTACAAGAACTTCCTTACTTAGCTCATCATCTTCATCATCATGAGATTGAGGGGTTACCTTAGGAGTGTTTGCCATGAAACACATGTTCGCCGTATCCACCTCTTCTTCGGACTCGCTTTCCGAATCCCACGTTGCCTTGTATGCTTTCTTTTCCTCCGGCTTCTTTGGCTTAAAGGAGGAAGTCATCTTCTTCTTAAACTCTGGGCAATCCGCCATGATATGTCCGAGTTTGCGGCAATTGTAGCAAATGATCCTTCTCTCCTCTTTGCCTTCAAACTTTCTCCGGAAGTTGAGCTTGTTCTTCCGGTACAACCTCTTGACATTCCGCACAAGTAGAGTTAGCTCCTCATCATCTTCTTCGTCTTCTTCATCGTCATCATTGGTGGATGAAGTCTTGAAGGCTATGGATTTCTTCTTTGAAGTAGTGGCTTCTTCTCTTGACTTCTTCTCCATCTCATGGGTCTTTAGGTTCCCAATGAGACTAATGTGGTCCATCTCGTCCTTGTCATTCAATTCTTTTAAGGTGGTGGCCTTTATCTCCATGAAGACGGAAGAGCCCGAATCACTTTCCGCACCTTTTGATCGTTGGAGATGTCATCACCTAAGGAAGAGAGACCATTAGTGATTTTAGTAAATCTTGTAATCATACTATCAATAGACTCATCATCAATCATTTTAAATGACTCATATTGGGACCTCAAGAGATCTATCTTGGCTCTCTTGACTTGTGAAGTCCCTTCGTGGGTGACCAATAAGTGTTGCCAAATCTCATAGGCGGATTGGCAATGAATTACCCGTGTAAGGTCATCCTCATTCAAGGCGGTTAATAGGGAGTTTTGGGCCTTGGAGTTAGCCTCATATTCTCTAAAGTTGAAGTCGGTCCAAGTGCTCTCATCACCATCGGGTGCTACATAGGGTTTGGTCAAGGACTTGGCCACTAAGCTACCCAAAGATTGCAAAAATATAGTCATCCTAACCTTCCAAATAGGGAAATTAAGTCCATCAAATTTAGGAGGGGTTTTAATGTTATCGGCCATGTTTACTAGTGTATGAATGTATGAATGAAAATGTTGATTAGCAAAATTTAAGGATCTCTCTATGGATGTTAAGCCAAACCTAGAGTCCAAGCTCTGATACCAATTGAAAATCACCTAGAGGGGGGGGGTGAATAGGTGATAATGCTAATCAATGGTCAAATTAAAAATTAAGATGTAACAATCACCCAACAAGATTCACAAGATGAATGGAAGCAAGTAAATATAGCAATGATGATGATAAGCAAGTAATAAATGCAAGTAAGGTAAAGTAAGGAGTGCAAGAATGTAAACCAAACGCAAACACAAGGATATGTTATCGAGGTTCGAGCACCCAGCTCTACTCCCCGCCTTCCCCAGAAGGATTCTAGCTACTTCCACTATCACAAAGAAATCACAATTACACCGGAGTACCCAACTCCACAATCTCAAGTACAAGCAATTTCTGAGTAGTCAAAAGACCACAAACTCTCTCTTTCAAAAGTCTCTTCCCTTACAAAAGGTCCTTAGAGAACAATGAGTAGGAATGAAGCTCTTGTTGTAAGTGAAGAAAGAAAATCAAATCAGAGAGTATTTCAAAAACACTTCAGAAAATGAGTGAGAAATTCAGCACAAAAACCAAGAAACAAAGCTCTTTTGAATGTCTTAAACTTTTGAATTTTTCTTGTAATAATGTAGTTAAAAAAAAATCTCTTCCCAAACACCCCTATTTATAGGAGAGGGCTAGGTTAAGAGATAAAACAATCTTAAGGCTAATTAAGTCATATTAGATTCAAAATATATCCCTAAATCAAATTTTTAAACACAAAAAGACAAAATAAAACAGCTCAGAAAAATGCCCGTTACTGTTCAAACGGCTAGTCCGGTCGACTGGCCGGTCGACCGTACGTACAAAAAATCTGACCGTTGCAGGCCAGCGGTCGACCGCTCGGTCGACCCAAACTAACCGAGAGCAGACTCGGTTACAGTCGGTCGACCGTGCGGTCGACCGCAAAAACGTGCACACTGATACATGTACACCCAGAACTACAGTCGACTGGGCCGGTCGACCGGCCAAACCTGACATAGGTCCGGTCGATTGTCCGGTCGACTGGCTCAGGTTAAAAACCAGATTTTGGACAGAAAATTAAAGGGATTTTGATTTTGACAAAAATATTTTTGAACAGGGATTAGTATAAAACACAAATATATATCTGTAGGCAAAATCTAGTATGCAAAATATTTTTGTATAAAATATAAGAAATTATTTGGATCAAGTATGTGCGCAAAAACGTGTGTGAAAGAGCTTCAAACCTATCCACTATTCTTTAACAAACTATAAAACTAAAAAATAAAATAATTGAGGACTTCTTGAGCAATCTTCAAGTCTTTGAGCCATGCTATCCTTGCTAGAGCCTTCTTTTTCTATAATCCTTCCTTGATGTGCAATATGCCTTCATAGCTTCATGAACCTAGAAGTTGTTGCAATAGCAAGCAATGGCCTCCAAACATGGTACTTATCCTGAAACTTATCTTAAGCAAATTCATTAGTACCAAATAGCTCTTATTTGGTTTGTCATCATCAAAACACAAAACAATTTGAGAGGAGTGTAACCTCTTGGGCCAACATATATATATATATAATATATAATATATATATATATATATATATATATATATATATATATATATATATATATATATATATATATATATATATATATATATATATATATCTTATGCCTCACTTCACCGTAGTCCGAGTATACAACCTGAATTACAAAACAACACGATGAATAATTGATTAGCATCTTATTATTATCATTACTCATTCTACTTATATATCTAGGTATCTACCCTTGCGTCCCAACACACATACATCCATATATGAGTAAGCTGAGGTTGTTATTGAAAACTGATGACGAGACTAATAGATTATGTTTACAATGGGTTCCGTGCATGCCCGGGACACGGTCCAGGGTGCTCCGTTGCTGGTGTACAAAATCGGCCGCAAGGTGTATAGGATGTGGGTCTTATATTATATCCATTTAGAAATATAACAGAAGGCAGGAAGCCAATGCCCCCCTCAAAACACCTGGAGGCCCTCAGGTAGAACCGAAAGTTTTAGTTTCACAACATAATTAATACCACTGTAAATATATTCACCACTTGAAGTCCATCAGTTTTTCCTCTCACCTGATGTAAGTTGACTTTTTTTATACTTTATTATTATGTAATTATCATATTACAAGAATATCAGGAGCAGGACAGGTTCAGAGTTACAGAAGTATATAAGTACTAGAGATACATGTCACTGAATTTAATACAGGATATCAAGATAGAATTTCTAAAATATGATAATCACAAGTCAAGTGGTAAAATAACAGGTGGTAGGTGATAAGTAGTAACATGCTAGTGTCAGGTGATTACAAGCAGGTGCCTTCAACAAGCATGAGTTAGTTGATCAACAAGCAGGTGTCAGGTGTCAAGTGGTAGCACAACAGATATCTACTTTTGTATAACATAATACAGAAAAATAGTACCAATACAGAAGATTGGTATTAATACTGAAAAATAATACAATTTTTAGAAAATGATTCAAGAAAAGGTTTCAAATTCTTCACAACCATCAAGAAGGAATAATAGTTAAATAATCAGCAGGTAAGCGAGCGAGCAAGTAAGCGACATCCAAATTGAGCTAAGCAAGTTTGGAGCAAAGCTAACGCACAGTGTTAGACACCATCACGTTCGGCTGGTTAACACTTGCAGTAGGGCTAAACGCACACGACGGAGTAAGCGTATGAACTCTATACTATCGTGCTTGGTGAAGCCACGCTCATGGTGTAACTACGCTGGAACAGAGTTAGCGGCAAAGCGCTGAGTACTAGGTCCGCCTATTAGGCGTAGCTAAGAGACCTGAGGGTCAGAAAACCCCCATCTTTCGAGAAAGTGGTTGAGAGCCCAAGGGCTGAAGGGCCAGAAGGCCAAGTAAGTGCCTGCAGAGGTGTTAGTGCCAAACACACGTATGTAAACACAGTAACAGGTAATAACTATGTTCAGTAGAGTGGTGAATCCTGGAGGCTGAGCAAGGTAGAAATAAAATTAGGGAGCAGACAAGCGAACATCCAAGCAAAGCTAAACAAGCTAGAGCAAGATCAACGAGCAGCGTTTTATCGCTAAAGCGCTTGGCGGGAGCTATACATGTGGACGAGGAAGAGTGTTCAACCACTACATCAGGCGTTCACGACATAACTCTCACTCGAGTGAATCTAGCGATAAAGCACCGAGCGCTAAACTCAACTTTCAGGCATGGCTGAAGACCCGACGGTCTGAACGGACTCCCTCTTTCGAGGAAGTAGGTGAAAGCCCAAAAGGCTGAAGGCCAGAAGGTCGAGTAAGTACCTGCAGAAGTATTAGTACCACACGAGTATACATATAAACATAAATTAACTAGGCTACCCGTAGAGGTGTGAAGCCTGGAAGCTAAGTGTAGAGCCTGGAGCCTAAAGGGAAGGGTCAACCAAGCTTGGTGTAAAGCAGATATCATAGCAATATACAAGTACAAGAATTAAACTACCCTACTATAATCATTCGTCACACCGATACAAATCACACCAATACAGATACATGTCAACAGAATACAAATACACACACGCACCAGTACAATACACATGTCCATAGTATACATGTACACACCCACACTGATACAATACACAACGCCTATTACATGTTGACAACACCGATACAAAATCCAACAACACAAATATAATTTACAATTCTATCAACTATACAATATACACGAATAAAATACCATTCGCACATCAAAGCGGGGAAACTCAGAAACGAAGCGAGAACACTTGCCTAAAAATCTACAAAAAATCTCACGAGTCCTGGAGTCCAAAACACATGCGTATGCCACTATTAAATACTAAAATATATATAAAGAGAGAGAGAGAGAGAGAGTAAGAGAGAGGAGAAAGTATAGGAGAGGGAAATTAATAGAGAGAGAAGGAAAAGAAAAAAGGGAAAGAAGGAGGGAAGGAGAGCTCACAGCTTGGAGGCCATGAGTCAGGGTGAGCTGCCGCACTAGCGAGGGAGGAGGCACCACCGGCTAGGAGGGCGATGCCGCCATAAAGGAGAGAGGGGGGAATAAAGGGGATGGCCTTGGTGGTGTTAGGGCCCTTAGGGGAGGTGATGGAGATATAGATGGTGGTGGTGGAGAGGATGAAGGAGGAAGGAGATGGGAGAGTAGACAAAGAGTAGAGATATTAAGGGGGGATGGCAGCAGAAGGCCGCTGCCGGTATCGGGTCAGAGGAGATAGAGATGAAGGAGGAGGAGGTGGTGATGGAATTTGTGGTAGATGGTGGAGATAAGGTTTTATGGGAGATGGTAGAGTGAGTTGGTAATGGAGATGAAGATGAAAGGTGGTGGAGAGCTGGTTGGTTTGGGAATGGGCTGCCAGAGATGGGGTCCCCAGGGTGGTAGCCAGCCGCCGTGGGGTGGAGGTGATGGTCAGATTCAAGTGAGAAAGAGAGATGGATGAGTGGGAGAGTATAATTGAGAGAAAGGGGAGCGTGAATTGAGAGAGAGATGGGAGTTGAGAGATAAAGAAAGGGTTGGGAGGGGGTGGAGTTTAGCTGCGTGCTCAATACCGCCTGCCAGGGGAAGAAGGAAAAAAAAAGAAAAAGGAAAGGAAAGAAGAAAGAAGAAGGAAAAATAAAGAAAAGATATTTTGGGGGTTTGTGTGGAGGAGAAAAAGGGAAGAAAGAAAAAAAAATAAAAGAAAAAGGAAAAGAGGCAAAAAGTAGTGAAGGATAAAAATAGAGGGAAAGAAAAGAAAAAGAAAAGAAAAATATCCAGATATAATCTCCAGATCTGGGAATACATCGAAATGCCGAAAAATAGAGTAACTCAAAAAGATCTCTAAATTTTTTCAAAAATAGTATATATCATATTAAGATATATGGTGAAATCGAATTAAGTAATTCAATACCACTTTTAAATTAAAAATTCTGAAATCAATCAGTGATACCGACCGACATCAAATCTGGTCAAATTTTGATAAATTCAGAAAAATCTCCAAAAAAACATTAAAGTAGAAAATATAATTTTAAAAAATAATGTGAAAGCAAATTTTAGAAATTCAGCTCTATTTGTAAATAAAAAATTCTGAAATGGACTAGTTATATTTGTCGATACCGATTTTGAAAGAATTTGCAGAATAATTCGCAAAAATTTTAGAAAATCATGAAAAATGTAAAATATTAGAAAAACGATATTTGAAACTCAAATCAGTTAAATTTGACTATCAAAAGACCAAATCAAGCAATATACTAAGATCGAATTCCTTGTTCAAACTAGGGTCGAGTCCAAGTCCACGAATACGGATTCGATGCAAAACAATAGAATAATTAATCATAAAAGAATATGGGAACTACATCAAAAAAATACGATCAAAAAATCAAATATGTATCTATATACGTACTCCGGGAACGGGTGTTACCTCCAGTCTGTGTGCATGATTGCCAAAAATAATACAGAAAATATGAAAAGTATTATCTGATGCAGGGTGGCTCTGAACTCTTTGCTATTTAACTGTGTAATGAGGGTTATATAGGTTAAACCTCAGGGAGAGATGCGATGGAAGCTTTTTGGTATTCTTGTTTCCTTATACTTTCTTCTTTTGTTTGTAGAACTTAAAGAAAAAGATTAGGTTGAAAAAGAATTTAGTTTTGATATCAATGTAGAGAAGTATCACAACCTGCAAATATCTACCACCACCATAAACAAATAATAAACTAAAGATTATGTTCACGTTAAACCCTAAACATGATAATCTACCATAGGATTTAAGTAAAACACATAAGATAAATGATCAGGGCGGAGCCAGCACTTGAAAATGTGTATATATGAAATCAATGAAATTATATATGTGTGCTAATGTTCCCTCGATACTTTCGTTATAGCATTGGCTCAACGGGTCGAATCCACAGGGACGGGAGGCTTAGAAGCATTAACAGTTTTTATTCATGTGTTATGTTTTCTTTGTTAAAGAATGAGATAAAGAAGAAAGAAAAGGAAATCCAGAAGTGATAGGTAAGGAGAGGCGATGAAAGCGGCGATGTGAAAATAAAAGAGAAGTGGTTTGGAAAACAAAATAGAAAAGAAGATGAAACAAAGATGAACTAAGAAGTTGGTGAAAACAATAAAGAAAATGATAAAGGAGTTTGAAATTGATTTTTAAAAGAAGATAAAAGAAAACTCATGATCACTAACTACTAATTGCTCCACTACCATGCTAACCTCTTAGTGATAGTTGCCTCACATGGATCCTTATCCATCACTAATCCTAAGCTTCAAGAGATGATACAAAGCATAGCTCATAAGATTATTCTTCTATATTCAAATAAAACATCCATACCACACAACAAGTTGCAAGCTACTATTAATTCATCAAAACCGGTTAGAGGTGAGCATGAATAAAGAAGACATTGCAAGTTAGCAAGTTAGTGGATTAGATGTTAGAAATGTTAGAATGTTAGAATCCATCATCATGAGCCATCAATGTCTCTTGCAAGAGTAAGGTCTTATAAAGGCTACTAGATTCATGTGGATTATCAAGTAAGGGGTTAGATGGTTAGTGGTTAGTAATTAGATTGTCATGAGAAGAAAAATTAGCTAAGCATCATGTAGAAGATGGAGAAGATTACAATGGAGAAGAAAGGAGGCACCTTTACATAAATTGTCACCATCTATTATATCAATCTCTCTTTCTCTCTCTAAATCTCTCAGTCCTACTATAAGATCTATAAAAGAAAAGAAAATACAAAATAAGAGAAAGAAAATACTAATCTAAAACTAGAAGAGAGAAAACCTAGCCTAATTCTCAATCTGCTTCGTTTCAGGCCTCTGTAGGGGTTTTTATAGCCAAAAGAGGTTTCTAGAAGACAAGACGAGCCCATGTGTTGAAGATCGACGCGTGGACCCATCACATTTGCCGCATTTTCGCGGCAAAACCAGAGACTGAGGTTCCTGATTTTGGCGTGGAACTTCTCCTGGCTTCGAGGACCTTCCTGGAATATTCAGATTCTGGCATTTTCACCGGATATTCGTCTGACGTACGCAAGGGTCTAGATTCAATGCATCTTCTAGAAGCTCCCTTGCTTGGCCTTCAAGGAATTTAGATTTAATTACCCGAAATGGGTTTAATTAAGCTCTTATTACCCTTTTGCCCTCCTTGTCTTGATTATCTGCAAGAGAGACCAAAACACGGTTTAGAACAATATTTTATTCATGAATCAGCAGGAAAATGCGATATAATAATGCAAAACTGTAGACTAATCACACCCCGACACTTATCTTTTGCTCGTCTCGAGCAAAACAAGAAAGAAAAGCTATACTAAAAATGTTATTACACCACTTTCGCAGGTGACGTGATTGCACTGAGCGTGTGCAACAAGCCGTTAACCTCTAGGTTACCCCTAGAGGAGGAGTTTTGTCTCCTGAGGGTTTTCAGCGGATTGCACCCACAAAATCTATAAAGAAAGAAGACAAATGTTAGCATTTTGAAAACACATTTTGAAAGAGAGACAAGTTTACGAAGTATTTTTGTAAAAATATAAGTGATCTAAGGTCATAAGTCCACCAAAAATTATTCTTTCCTTAAACTTAGTCTACATATAAGATCTTGTCTTCAATTATGGTAAGAATTCAAAATTAGATTGAATATTTTATCCTTCATAAAATCTAGATAATCTGCACTTTGTGATAGTGAAAATTTTAGGATTTCAACTCCAACCATCAGCCATATATATATATATATATATATATATATATATATATTATATATATAATATATATATATATATATATATATATAATATATATTTCTTTTTCTCTTTTTTCCTTCCCTTTCTTTTCTTAGACTTTCTAGTTCACCCGGTAGTGAGCCTTTAACCGATGACTCCCAGACCGGACGGTTCTTAGGGTACCAGATGAGAAAACATCCCTCGGGTTTAAGGACTCGAGTAAATAAAGCCACAAAACTAAGAGGGATTATTTGTTTCTGATGATCACCGTTAGGCGTGAATAATCATGCTTCTTGAGGCATAGCTATCCAGCTTAATAAGCAATTTTTTTTATTTATACCATATATATATTTTTTTCTTTTATTTATTTTTGCTTTATGGTATTTTAGGTCTTTGTTTCCATTCCAAAATTGTGTAAGTGTGAAGTGCATACTATCTAAGGCAAAAAATTCAAGATAAATTTATCTCTCCATTTATCTTACTTAGCCTATAATCTTAAACAAGATCCATTATTTTGACTAGGTTTAAGATGTCATAATTAACGTGTTCTTAATTTCTAAGATCATCTTAATTTTCTTTAAAAATAGATCAAAACATTGTCTCATACTTCAAAAAGTTTTTTTTATAAAAAGACAAGAAAAATCCAATACAAAGGGACAATCTAAGACTATCCTAAAAGAAGTGAAAAAGAAAGAAAATTTAAAAACTCTATGTTAGTAAACCCTCCCCCACACTTATCTCATGCATTATCCTCAACGCATCGTGATGTACGTATGCATGAAACAAATAGAAAGGGATGGAAAAATCACCCCAAGGTGGTGGTTCCAGTGGTGATCTGATTGGTCCACGAAATGCGACCCAATCTAATTTGCATGGAGTTCGGAGGAACCCCCCAGAGACCTCTATAATACAACCCACTAAAATGATGTATATATTTATGATTTTTATTATGAATTTTACCCCATCTAATTTTCAAATTTTCATAATAACTTCGGAGTCAATTTTATCAACACCTTTGTCCTAAAATGGAGTATGAAAAGATAGAATGATTGATTTGGACTCAGAAAGCATAGAAACAACTACTGACTCAGGAATTTGAATTAAGTCAAGTAAAGGTTCTGGAGTCGAGATTGGTTCAGGAAGTGGGTCCAAATCAAGAAGTTGAAATTCTAATCCATATTTATTTCCCCGCAACGGAATGCGACTCTCTGAGATTGGTGATTCAAGCTCAAGAATGACAGGTACGGAACCAAAACTGACTCTAAAATGTTGCTCAAATTGGGTAGCGGAATAAGAGTCAATATTTATTTAGAAATTTGAACTGGATCACAAATTTGAGGATCAAAGTCACAATCTTTATTGAGTTCAATTTTATAAAAATGAGAACTCGCCAATATGTCAATGGGATATTCAAAAGTACAAAATTAGGCAAGTTCAATTTGTTGATCATAAAAGATTGGTGATTCAATTTCACGATGAATTAGCACAGGATCCAATGTTGATTCGAGAAAAGCCTGAAATCAGGTAAAAATACCTCAGTCATTATGAAATCAGGCAGTGAAATTGAATTACCAAGTTGAGGTTCAGGATCATATTCATGCTCAAGTTCAATAGGAAAAGGATAACTTGCCAAATGTCAATGGTATTTTCAACAGTCGAGTTTGGTCAAGTTTAAATGGGTGGACTGAAATTGAATCTTGGTTTCTAAAATAACAAGATTTTTTGGCTCTAACAGAATGGTTAGTGATATCAGGAATGGTCAAAGGATGAGAATGGAGAGTTTTGACCATCGTATCTATGTCATGATTATGAGCAATTTGAGCTTGAGTCATGATTTCAAGTATCTTTTCATAGTCGATTGGTTCATCGTTTTGTTGCGACGGGCTTGAAAAGATGAAGATTTGTTTTGAAAATTGTGGTGAAATCGTGAGTCCATCAGATTTGATTGTTGTTTGGACTCACGCATACTCATTTTCAAGATTGATGGTTTTCTATTTTCTAAAATTTTCGTTCGGCCTCCTGTATGGCTTCTATACTCTTTTCTATCTCGAATTTTTCTTTAATTGGTGGTTCTAGAAAAGGAGTATAGGAAGAAAAATCGAGGAATGAATATTGTGTAAATTGTGGACAAGGTGGATAAGGAGGTTGAAAATTTGACTAGAGAGAGGTGAATCCCCATTGACGCTGTGAAGAGTTGAAATTATTTTAGAAATTATAGTCATAAGATTGGGGGCATGGGTTGTATTGATTCGGATAAGTCCAACCCAGTGTATTTGGTTGGTTCATATTGTAAAAAGTCGGGTTGGAATTATCCGAAACAAATAGGGTCGGTGTGAAATATGGATTCATATTAGGATTGAAAGAATTGTTGTTGCTGAATTCCATTTCACAAGCAATCACAAACAAAAAAGAAAAAGCAAACAACAAATAAAAAAAATAAAATCAAAACCAAGCCTATACTAAGGTTGACCTAGACCTAGACGACTCCTAACTGGTTGATTACCCGGGGGGTTGTTGTATGAATCTGACCACAAGCTAATCGGCCAGGTAGGGGCAAAATATGGTGGGAGGTATCTATACGAATGCGACGGGCCTTAATTACGCCAAACCACGGTATCTTCGAGGCGTAATCTCTTAGTTCCCAACTTTAGACACTGATTTCACAAGAGTAAGATTCAAAACAAGTTCCATCCTCGGTCAATCTCTTAATGAGTCTGAGATGTCCCTAGGGGCCAATGTCTATCAATTTTTATTAGGGCCTGAGTTGTGTGAGTGGAGAGGTGATTTTTGGGATAAGGAAGGGTAATGAAATCCCCACCTTATCATGTATAGGTTTTGCCCTTAATTTCAATTCGTTCAAGTGTGCAATATAGACGAGAAGATAACACAAAGCGAGTAAATCACCCACGTGTTTGTCCTATGCTATATGCGATGCTATATGTACACCTCAATCTAAATTACAACAACAGAACAAAATACAGTATATTAGAATGAAATTTGATGCATGCCTAAATGCAAATGTCTAAACCGTTTTAAAGGCATCCAAATACCATATTTTAGTTCTTTAATTATTGTAGTATGTAGGCAATCAAAAAAGATAATTAGCAGCAGAATACAATAATATATGCAACGTGCAAGGTCCCTGCAAAAGACAAAGTACAAATGCCACAAAATTGCCGCGTTTGCGCGGCTTGTCTTTGATGTCCGCGGCAAAGTATAAGAAGCAAGATTTCTATTTTCCAAAGCAGGGAGACTCAAGCAAGAGTATCCTTTTGCAATGCAAAGAATCTGTAAAAATTATCCTGCACACCAAAACAGAGAAGAAAATGTTAACAAAAACGTGAAATCAAAACCATTCTCGTCCCCAGCAACGGCGCCAAAAATTTGATCAGGGCGGAACCAGCACTTGAAAATGTGTATTTATGAAATTAGTGAAATTATATATATGTGCTAATGTTCCCTCAATACATCCGTTATAGTATTGGCTCAACAGGTCGAATCCATAGGGATAGGAGGCGATAGAAGCATTAATAGCTTTTATTCACGTGTTATGTTAAGAAGTTTTGTTAAAGAATGAGAAAAAGAAGAAAGAAAAGGAAATTCAGAAGTGATAGGAGAGGAGAGGCGATGAAAGCGGTGATGTGAAAATAAAAGAGAAGTGGTTTGAAAAACAAAATAGAAAAGAAGATGAAACAAAGATGAACTAAGAAGTTGGTGAAAACAATGAAGAAAATGATAAAGGAGTTTGAAATTGATTTTTAAAAGAAGATAAATAAAAACTCATGGCTACTAACTACCAATTGCTCCACTAACCATGCTAACCTCTTAGTGATAGTTGCCTTACATGGATCCTTGGCCATCACTAATCCTTGGCTTAAAGAGACAATACAAAGCATGGCTCATAAGATTGTTCTTCTATATTCAAATAAAACATCCATACCACACAATAAGTTGCAAGCTATTATTAATTCATTAAAACCGGTTAGAGGTGAGCATGAATAAAGAAGACATTGCAAGTTAGCAAGTTAGTGGGTTAGATGTTAGAGACGTTAGAATGTTAGAATTCATCATCATGAGCCATCAATGGCTCTTGCAAGAGCAAGGCCTTGTAGAGGCTACTAGACTCATGTGGATTATCAAGTAAGGGGTTAGATGGTTAGTGGTTAGTAGGTAGATTGCTATGAGAAGAAAAGTTAGCTAAGCATCATGTAGAAGATGGAGAAGATTACAATGGAGAAGAAAGGAGACACCTTTACATAGATTCTCACCATCTATTACATCAATCTCTCTTTCTCTCTCAGCCCTACTATAAGATCTATAAAAGAAAAGAAAATACAAAATAAAAGAGAAAGAAAATCCTAATCTACAACTAAAAGAGAGAAAACTTAGTCTAATTCTCAATCTACTTTGTTTCAGGCCTTTACAGGGGTTTTTATAGCCAAAAGAGATTTCTAGAAGATGAGACGAGCCCACGCGTCAAAGATCGACATGTGGGCTCACCACATTGCTGCGGAAATAAGGCATTAGCAGCGTTTTCACGATGAAACCAGGGACTGAGGTCCCTGGTTTTGGCGTGAAACTTCTCTTGGCTTTGAGGACCTTCCTGGTATATTTGGATTCTGGTATTTTCGCGCGGATATTCGTCTGATATTCGCAAGGGTCTAGATTCAATGCATCTTCTAAAAGCTCCCTTGCTTGGTCTCCAGGAAATCCGGATTTAATTACCTGAAAATGAGTTTTATTAAGCTCTTATTACCCTTTTGCCCTCCTTGTCTTGATTATCTGTAAGAGAGACCAAAATACGGTTTAGACCAACATTTTATTCATAAATCAGCAGGAAAATGCGTATAATAATGCAGAACTGTAGACTAATCAACAAATAATAAGATTCTAATTGAAATAGCACTAATTAAAGTTTAACATTAAAACATCAAGACAATTGTCAAGTCTAGATTAAGAAAAAAAGTTAAAGATTACTAGCAACTAGTTGACCTAATTACTATTATCATGTGCCTTCAAGATAAATAAAAGATTTAAGCATGCATTGAATGTAATCGGGTTCTCTATTTAATACCATGGTTCATGGTGGTGATATTAGCAAGTGATGAAAGAGGATTTAGTTACTCATGGTGTAATTTTGTAATGCCCCAATCTCACAGGTAGGGAACGTTATGACGACGTACATCTGCAGGGCGGAAATACCCTCATGTACGTACGCTAAGCCTCAGTATAGAAAATAACCTCCATATGCATAATAGTTCCAGCATTAAATAAGTACAAGAATGCTTATAAAAGAGGTTAGTGATTATAATATATATGAAAATAGAGATAAATAAGATAATAGAAACAAATCACAAAGATAGCTATGAATGGTCTCGATGATGAGTCTCCTATGAATCCAAAGAAATATCTGACAATACGATCACTCGGATCTCCAACCTGGGCACACAAACTCAGGGTCGTCAGAAAGCGACTTAGTGAGTGGTAAAATGAAGGAGGCAGTAATATGTACTATAGTAAAATAGGCACGATAATAATATATAATACATGTTTCTGTATAAGGGATACCATAATAGGAATTTAATAATTAGTAGAAAACTATCTTAGCATGTTATCATCGGGTCATGTCTACAGTGGTCTCCAATTTTATATAAAAATAATGTTGCATAGTGGTGACGTGATAGAAATCAACATGTATAGGTGCATATGCAACATAACCATAATACTGTGTTGTGCATATATAGTCATGAAGTCTGCAAGGTATACAGAAAGCAGAATATATGCAATGCAGAGTATACATGTACATGAGTAGTATGCCACCACAAAAAGTGTAACATGTACCAGGTAAGGTAACAAAGTATACAGTTAATATGATAGTGGATAAATTATCAGGAACAGTAACAAGTACAACTAAACAATAGTATACATGTATCCGGTAAGTCATGTTATTTATACAAAAATAACAATCAGTACCACCTGGTATTTTAATAAATCTCTCTCAGTATCCCATACCACTGGCAGTTCATACTAGAGCCCGCACTCCAGTCGAACCCATCCGGACATGGCATACGGGTACCATTATTCAAACGAGAGAGTGACTAAATAACAAGTGTTCCCGACGTCACTATTATTTATATCATTTTATTATGTTAGCTGGAAGCCCAATGGTCAAGGAGCTCTAGTCAGTTAGATGTATCCCGTGCATACCCGGGACAACGGCCTTAAATGAACCCCTGGCTACTGAGACTAGGGCTACCCACTAGGGCAGGAGCAAGAAATAATACAATACAAGCGGTAGCCAGCCCTACCACGTCCCCTGCAGTGGGACTAACAATGGATCCGGACATCCACCCAACAAGACCTTGTCAACCGTCAAGTCTCCCCCATCCCCAAGTTATATTCATTACATTTGAACTACACATGCTGCTTGCATTTTCTCTTCTCTCTCATGTGAGAATTTGCTGACATCATGAGGAGCAGACTCAAATCCAATATCATGGTCATCTTCTTCAGGAAATGAAGACAATACTTCAACCAAGGGAGCCTTGGCAATTGGAGCTTTACCACCAATTAGTCTAGTAGTCAGATTGGATTCGGGGGTCTTCAAGACCGGCATCATAATACTTGGGAAGCTCGATTATGTTTCAACTCCCTCGCCTGAGACCATCAAGGACGTTGATGAAGGTTCTGACTGAGGCTCTTCCGCAACTTTTATCCCTTCTGATGCAACAGAGCCTTTACCGCACCAACTCTAAATGAGCAGAGGGGCTACCTCCTCTTCTTTATTATATTCCGCGGGGCTCAACCCTTATTGAGAAGCCCCCTGCAATGGAACTTCAGATTCATACTTTTTTCATGCCTTCTCCTGAATTGAACCACCTACAGAGGAGGATGGATGGGCCCGCTTCTCTGCATCTTGGCAAGAATTTCTTACAGAGTGTTTCTCTACAGTTTCATCAATGTGCCCTGCCACTTCATATGCACCGACCTCTTTCTCAGCCTCCAAATACTCGTTCATTCCCTTCTTACGAATGGTCTTAGATCCTTTACAAGCACTGTAGGTGGACTTGATGGCTTTAATGCATGAGACATTAATTCTATAACCCGTCACCGTATTAGCAATAACATATCAAGTACAAAAGCTGAGGCTAGTATGTAAATTGGGGGATCACTGAGGAAGACTGAACATTTCCCCTGTCCCTCCGGCCGCTTGGAAGTGTCACACCCGTGTTCCTTCGAATAGGATCCCGCTGAAGTGAAGGCCAGTATTCGGATTTCTCACGTAAAGCTGATCATACCCAAATTGGCGAGCAAATCATCTTGGTAGATATGATTTGATCGTGTAGGTGTCACCTTGGAAAAAATAAGATATCCGGGTCAAATATCATTAGTCAACAGAAGGCACCAGTCGATAAGGTGGTATACCCATCTAGCCCTGAGAAGTCCAGGAATCGGTCCCCATGCGACGTATCCTGAATATCGGGGAAACATTGGAACCAACTAATAGTTGGAGTCGCTCCGAATGGCTCTCCTAATATATAATATATAGGCATGTTGCCAAGTTGAGCGCTCTAACTTTTGAAGAAAGGGCACAAAGTCTTCTGATGTGTGTGTGACCGTCATCAGAGATGTGCAATGCATAACATACCATGCCACAAAGTAGGTATAAAAAAGTTTGACTCTGAGATTAGGTACCTTGACCTCAGGATCACCATGCTGGTCAATAAGAACATTACCATCATATCTACCAGAGCCTCTATTTTCCAAAAGGTTAATGCTGGAAGCCCGCTTTAAATGCATCCCACCATCATTGAAAGAAGGGCAATACTTCAGCCAAACACTAGTAGGACAGCACACATCAGCCACTATAACTTCATGGGGAAGTGTCAGCACGATGCACCATTTCATCCACAGCATTAAGAATCCAGCTAGCAAGGCCCTGTTGGAAATAGGGGTCTTGGCCAGATAGTGAAAACTTTCAAAGACTGTGCCTGCTCTGAAAGTATTCTCAGTTGATTCTTTGGTATACAAGGATGTTAATGCACTGATCCTCTACTTAATTGTTGCATCTGTGCTTGGAGTTAGACGAGTCAATCGGTTAGTCTTGTCTCCCAGACCATTGAAAAGGTAATCCATGCAGGCCATCTGTTTGACCCCTACGGACTTCAAACCAGTGATTTCAATGTAGATGTGAAAGTCACGCAACACTTCACAATATGTTGTGCATACCAAAGGAGCGCTCTCCTCCATCAGGTGCAATTCTTCAGCCGATGGGACATATTCTTCATAAGAAATATCCTCCATCGCTAACCAAGAGACTTCATACATTTCATGAAGAGTAAATCCCATCCCTCGACCAAGGTGAAGAATACGCATGTCTCCGGATTATAACACTCCAGCATGTAAAAAATAATGACTGCTCTGTGGGATGCCATACTTAACAACCGGACAGCGGAATAGAGGCTGGTCTGTAGTAGCTCGTCTTTCAAATCTTCAAGGATGAAGCCCACCATCCTGGACCACCATATTTGTCCAAAGAATAGACCGATCCCAAGGCCTAAAACTCGCTTTTCGGGAAATCACCCTTCACGGCCATAAACTGACTAATGAACATGGTCCCTGATAGGGAGTCTAACCTTCGGGATATTCTGCCTTCAACGAACACGGCAGCAGTCCGTCTACATTCCTGTCATAACTTGTCGGAACTGCAGTGTGATGAAAGATTCGCCCGAGGGAAACTCCATATTACTCCTCTGTCAAATTCCACTCCATCAATTGATGAAAGGACATCGATTGAATGGATGACAAGGAAAACATCCTTTCATGTCAGGAAGAAAGAAGCAACACTCTCCAAGCCGATGAAGCCATTTGTAGTTGCCGTCAAACATCACCTATACATCCTCATTGATGGAGTCTCCGAATAAGAAATCTAGCTTTCTTGGTAATGAACGGGCATCCGATTCAAATCTCCCATCTGTGATGAGCGCTCAGAGAGTCTGCGACCACGCCCGACTAACTTAATTTGCCACTCTCGATTCTTTCCAGTAAAAGCCAACACGATCCTATTGAAGGCAGAAATGACATCTGGATCTAGGTCACTCATATGACCAAAATGACATCTCTTTGGCAGAGGGTCTGAGGAGTACTTCACTTGACATCTCTTTGGCAGAGGGTCTGAGGAGTACTTCACTGCAAAAAGAAAGGAACACAAAGTTAATACTTTGAAAACAGTGAAACAACACCAAATGTTGGAGTTCAAATGCAGGGCTCAACACAGGAGACCAGTGTTCTTTGATTAAAATGCGAGGCTCACATGAAACCCGTGTCTGAACTCCACACGTAGAAAAAATTTCTAAGTCATCAGACTCAAATGCGAGTCTCACATACGAGACCCACATTCAAAAGTCTGAAGACACAGAGCCTCAGGGACTTGCATTTAATTCCTAGATGCGAAGGTCGCGTTGATAAAACAGAAAAAATGCCAGGATCACTAGACTCGCATTCTGTTTATCAACACGAGAGTTGTGTTTACAAATCAAACGCGGACAATCGAGATCCGCGTCGACTGCTCAACTTCAACAAAAGTTTTAAAAATTCAAAAAAAAATTAAGAGTCAGTGTCTCTTCGTGTTTTTAATGACGAAAGCCGTTCTACTTACCAGAAATGGGGGCTTCCTAAAGAGGAGAACCACCCACGGTGGTTGGCACAGCGGTGGCGCTTGAAGAAGCAGGAGGTTGCTTAAGTTTTGGGGCCATCTCGACGGTGACAATCTTTGGAAAGATTTGAAAAAGCTCGAAGCTTTATGGGTTCTGAGAAAGCTTGAGAGCTTTTGATTTTCAGACACGGGTCTGATTGAAGATGATGAACAGTCAAGTGAACTGACTATTGAAAGACCGGGTCTTTTATAGGCCTTTCAGTAGCCGAGATATGCGACACATATCTGAGCTCAATCTGAGCCAGACACGTGTCCAACGCGCTCGCGTCCGTGTCTGGATGCATCCAACGCGATCTTCATGTTATCAACTAAGAATCACATCTCAAAGTTGTATCTCAACACTAATGGAGGGTCGCAGCTCTACAACAACTGATTGTCGCATCTCAACTTCATTGAAGTTTGCGTCTACATGGCGATCACGTTTATGAGGGCCGCGTTCTCTCATATACAAGGAGTATGTCCTTTCTTCTGCAATTAGTTTGACAGTATACTGGCAAAAGTAATTGACAACTCTTTCGGTTTAATAGTACACCAACAAACAAATCAAAGCTCATGACAAGTGTTAGACTGAGTTTCTAAGATACTTGTAAAGCTTTTCCTCAGAATCTTCAAACAATTCAACAGTACATCACAAAGATCAGAATCCAGAAAGGATCGCGTCAGGGCATCTCGAAAAGTTGTCAGTCTAATCGTGAGAACCTAAAATCAAATGAGGTCCAAAGTATTTAGAAATCCATCCAAGTCAATCGCGGCGTGTTGAAAACTTTGGAGGGGGTTCTGTAGAATATCTAAAAATCACTAAGGGCAAGTCATTAGACGCGAACTTCATTTCAACACAAAGGTCGCGTTTCAACTAAAACACTGACCTCGTGTCCAAAGAGAAAACAAAAACTTTAGATGAGTAACTCTGCGTCTCACACAAGTTAGAACAACTCCGCATCCCATTTCCAACGTCGGTCTGAGTAACTCCATGTCTTACGCGGGTATGAGCAACTGTGCATTCCACTTCAAACGCGGGTCTGAGCAACTTTGCGTCTTTCACTTCACGCGAGTCTGAGCAACTCCACGTTCTGACTAGACGTCCGTGTCCACAACAAACAATGCGAGGTCTGCGTCCACCTCGAGACCCGTGTTTATGTTATAACTGATCCCCATTATTGGGTAAATTAACTCCCCACGTAATGGAGGGATTAATTCCCATTATGAAGGAATTTTAGGAGATAATTATACCCCTTTGACTCTCTATAAATGGCCTGAGGAGCTATGAAGAAGAAGAGCACTTTGGGGAGAGGAAGCAAGAGAAGAGAAAGAGAGAATTTTGATTGGGTGCTGAGAATTCTCAACCCAAAAGCATCTTTCCTTGCTCTTGCCTTTTCAGAACGAGAAATCAAGGACTTTGTGTGTTAAAAACAGAGCTCCCTTTTGATTGATTTTTTAGAGCAATCTCAAAGAAAAACTTGCCATTCAGCCAGTCAATGGAGAAAAAGAATCACTCTCATCGTCACACGAAGAACCCTGATCGGGGTAAACCACGTATAAAAAGTGTTATTTTGAAAAGTGTGTATGCTTTGGCTTCCTCGATACTTTCATAATAGCATGGTGGCTAAATGGGTCGAATCCACAAAGACGGAAAGTGATAGAAGTTTTACCGATCGATTCACGTGTGTGTTAAAGTTTCCTTAATGTTTTAAAGAACCAAAAGAAAAGAAAATAAAGAATGAAAAGAGAAGAGTACGGTGGAAACAAAGATAGAAATATTGAAGAGAAGATATTATGATTTTTGAATTTATTTCTAAAACAAAGTAGAAAGGAAAGAAAACCCATGGCTACTAACTATTAATTGCTCCACCATATGCTAACCTCTCAGTGATAATTGCTTCACTAGTCCTTGGTTTAAGAACTTTACAAAATATGACCCATAAGATCACTTTCACATCCAAACTCAACAAAACAAGAGCAAGCTACACTTAAACCATCAAAGCTAACTAGAGCAAGCATGAAATAAAGTAATGGTAATTTGTTAGAGAGTTAGACGTTAGAGTGTTAGAATCCATCATAATGAGCCATCAATGGTACTTGTAAAAGCAAAGCCAAGTAGAGATTATTAGATTCATATGAATTATCAAGTAAAGAGTTAACAAGTTAGGGATTAATGGTTAGTTGCCATGAGAGAAAAAGCTAAATATGTGAAGAGTTAGAGAGAAGAAAACCAATAGAGATAAGGAGAGAACCTTTCATAGAATGTCACCCTCCATTTTTAGAACCCTAACCTTCATCCTATGCATCTCTCTCTTCCCTATTACATGATCTAAAAAAATAAAAAACAAAAGAAAGAAGAAAACTATACTAAACTACACAAATAGGAGAAACTGCCCCTAAAAACTCTCCTCCTCTCTGTTTTGAAAAACCTGAGCTATTTATATGCAAAAGGGGGTTACCAAGCAGGCATCACGGGGCCACGAGTCAAAACGCGACACGTGGAGCTACCAGAAGGCTGCGAAAGAGAAATTTTTGCCGCGTTTCGGCAGCCATTCTGTGGTCGCGCACGCCGCGCCAGTGCGTGCAAACTGCTGGCTTGTCCCCCTTTGGTTCCCCCTGCTGGTTTCTGATTTTCTGCTCCCAAATTTGACAGAATAGCTTCGTAAAGTCAATGGCTATATTTTAGGGTCTAAAATCACTAAATAAATGAGATTTTTAGGCTTCTTCATTTCACACCATGGACCTAGGAACACACAAGAAAATCATTATTTAGTAATAAATTATATAGAGAAAATATGAAGATGTGGTATGAAATATGCACATATAGAGACTAATCACACCCTCACACTTACCTTTTTCTTGTCCCGATCAAAATAAAAAAACTAACTAAGAAAATTATTACACCACTTTCACAGATCACATGATTGCACTGAGAATATGCAATAAGCAGTTAAACCTCTAGGTTTCCCCTAGAGGAGGAGTCGTGTCTCCTGAGAGTTTTCAGTGGATTACACCCACAAACTCTATAAAGAAAGAAAACAAATGTTAGTATTTTGAAAATGCATTTTGAAAGAGAGAAAAGTGTTGAAGTATTTTTGTAGAAAATTTAAACAATCTAAGGTTATATATTAATCAGAAATTATTCTTCTTTAAACTAAGTCTAATTGCAAAATCTGTTATAAATTAAGTTAAGAATTTAAAATTGAATTGATTCTTTGATATTTCATAAGAACTCTTAGAAAATATACACTTTGTGAACTATGAAGATTCTTGAGATATCGACTCTAACTTTTATGTCATTTATTTATATCAAAAAAATATTCTTCTCTTACTTTTCTTAGGCTTTCTAGCTTAACCAGGTAGTGAGCCTTTAGCCGGTTACTCTCAAACCAGATGATTTTAGAGAACCAGATGAGAAAACATCCCTCGAGCTTAAGGACTCAAGTAAACAAGACCACAAAACTAAAGGAAATTATTTTTTTGTCCACCATTTTAGGCGTGAATAATCATGCTTCCTGAGGCATAACTACCTATCTTCAATAAGTGATTTTTATTATCATCATTTTTTTATATATTTTGTTATGGTATTTTTAGTCTATGTTTCAATCCAAAAAAATTGTGTAAGTGTGAAGTGCATATATCTAAGCAAAAAATTTAAGATCAAATTATCTTTCCAATCTTACTTTCTTTTCCTAAAATTTAAACAAGATCTATTATTTTGACTCAGTTTAAAAATTCATAATTTTAGGTCTTTCTAATTCCAAAGATAATCTTACTTTTTTAAAAATAAATCAAACTATTTCCCTTATTTTAAAAAGTTATATAAAAAGAAACGAGAAAAAGGGTTTCTATACAAAAGAGAAAATCTAAAAACTTTCTAAAAAAAGTGTAAAAGAAAGAAAATATAAAATAAACTAAGTTAGTAAATCCTCCCCCACACTTATCTCATACATTGTCTCAGTGCATTGTGAATGTGTATATGCATGAAATAAATTAAAAGAAAAGAAAACTACCTCATGATAGTGGTTCCGGTAGTGTCTGATTGGTCCACAAAATACGACCTAATCCAAAAATTGTGGATCTCGAAGGAACCCACCATTGACCTCTCTAATATGACCCATTAAAAGAATGATGAAGTGTATGGTCTTATTTAAAAGATTATCCCCATCCAATTTTAATTTTTAAAATAATTTCTGAGTCATTTTGTTTAACATCCTTGTCCAACAATGAAATGTGATTGTGGAAGATGATTGATTTGGGCTCAAACGGAACAAGAGCAAATACTGACTCAGGAATGTGACTTAGGTCAAGTCGAGATTCAAAAGTGAGAGTCATAATTGGTTCAAAAATGGGGTCTAAATCAAAAATTGATGTTCACACACTTTCCCCATCAATGAAGTGGATCATAAAACATTGGTGATTCAATTTCACGATGCACTAGTACAAGATTCAAAGTTGACTCCGAAATATAAAAAATCTGGTAAAGATACCTGAGCCATTATTAAATCAAATAATGAATGAAATTTCCACCATGAGGTTCAGGATCACATTCATGTTCAATTTTAATTTCAGAAAAGGGGTAACTTGTCAAAATGTCAATGTGGCTTTTGAAACTTAGAGTTTGGTCAAGTTCAAATGGGTGCGCTAAAATTGAATCTTGGTTTCCAAAATAACATGATTCTTAGGTCCAATCAATAGGGTTAGGGATATAAGGATTGGTCAAAGGTTAACAAGAAAGATTTTTCTCATTCTCATTGATCAATTTGCTCATTATTAAGTCTAACCTATTGATAGGCCGGATAACAAAATTTTGGATCTAATTAATTGAAATCACCTAGAGGGGGGTTGAAAAGGTGACTAGCTAATCTAATGATGAATAAATGCGGAATTAAAAACTATTTATGCAAACTAAAAACTATTATGCTAAACACACCCAGTATAACACAAGAGTGTAGCCGAATTCCCGGTGAAGGGCTCTGAACGAACTATCTACTCAAGATTCCTCTAGATAAGAGTTGAGGTGCCGCTATGACTCTCTTGATTGAATACAAGTGTAAGCAAACAATCCCCAAGCATATATCAATATAAGCACAAGTATGTCAAGTAAGTAATGAATACGAACATAAGAGCATGCAAGATATAAACACAAGTGAGAGGTAGAGAGAGAGGAATCGCAAACACGGGAGATATGTTTTGAGGTTCGAGCACCCTTGCTCTACGTCCCCGCCTTTAACACTATGAAGATTTCTACTAGAATCGATCCCACCAAATCACTCGGTGTCGCAACACCTACAACGAGTTCACACTAGAACTCCTTGAACTTAGTAGTCCCTCTCTTCTTGCTGCAAGAACTACACACTGCAAGCACACTAGCTTGCCGAGACCGCACCTCCACACCAAGCTCTCACTAGAACTCGAAACAACGCGAACCCGCAAGTCCGTCTCCTCAAATACAAAGATGACACACTTTGGTGATCTCAACACTTTGATCACCTAAAACTCTCTCACAACAAAGATCCCTATAGGATTAATGTAGCAATAGATAGCTCAAGTATGTGTGAGAAAAACTTGGATAGAATTAGTGGTGAAAAACTTAAGAAATCTCTTTTTCAAAACACTCTTGAAAAACTCTCCTTTTGATATGGAAGTATTTGGCTCTCAAACAAGTAGAGATAAATACTTAGAAGTGTAGGAAAAACTATCTTGGAAACTTACTTAAAATCTTGTGGAAAATACCCCAAAATAGCCCCATATAAATAGGCTCCAAAAACTAGCCGTTGGGGACAACTCAGCAGAACTTTCTGCTGTTGGTCGACCGCCCGGTCGACTGGCCAACGATCAGATTTCTGACCGTTGTGCCATCGGTCGACCGGCCGATCGACCGAGGCCTGGATACAGAGAGCAGAAGCTCTCTGCCAATCGACCGCCCGGTCGACTGGGGCCAGATCCAGAGAGCAGAACTCTCTGGTGGTCGACCGGGCGGTCGACCGGCCCTACAGCCAAACAGGGCTGTGCACGTTTGAACACATCGGTCGACCGCCCAGTCGACCGACCTCTAGCTCGGTCGACCGTCCGGTCGACCGGCAGAAGGCCAGGTCACAGGTTTTAAGGATTAAAACTTGGTCTTTTTATCTTCAATAAAATCCCATAAATTCTTGTAAATTCTACAAAAATAAGTTTATTGATATACTTTGATATACAAACATGTTTGATTAAAAACTAAAACATATTATAAACATTTTGAACTATTTTTGTAATATAGAAGTTTTGCTTTAAACAAAAACCTGTATTTTTCAAAAACAATTTTTTCAAAACTTTTTCAAATACAAAAATAGGATATTCTAAACACTTTTGAAGCTTAGTGTGTATGGATATGATCCACTACACATATATGATGAAATATTTTTTGACAATAAGCTCTAAAAAGTTTTGATAAAACACATGTATATTTTGAAGCTTAAAAACAAACCGGTATTTTTTAAAACGAAAACTCTTGTATGAAGACACATATAAATCTTGTGTGTGAGTGTATATGAACTTGAGCAATCCACCAACTAATCTATCATTTACATTTTATGTAAAAAAAAAATCTTGACACTTACAAACATGACGCAAGTCTTCTTGGAAATCTTCTCTTGAAGGTCTTCTTCTCCTTCTTGACTTGGTCCAAATCTTGATCCAATGAGTTAGACTCCTCTTGAGTACTTGATGCAATCTTGATGCGCGAGCTCTTGAATCAACACATGCTAGCTCCAAAACTTTGACTTTAAATCCTTTATTGAAGTTAAACACCAACTAAGATCTTGATCAAATATCTGATATTAATTAAACACAAGATCATTAGTACTAATCATTATCAAAACTAGAGTGATGGGCCTTCAGGCCAACAATCTCTCCCTTTTTGATGATGACAAAACTCATGGAATTATATATGCATGGATTAAAGTTAAGCTTCATAGAAGCTCCCCCTTAACTCATGCATAACAATAAACAAATAGATATTCAATAAAGTGCATAAAACTAAGCAAATATATATGCATAAACAAGGTGAGAGAAACATGCATAAATCAAGAATTCTTCTCCCCAAAAATCTTCTCCACCTTTTTGTATAAACTTTCAAAATCCTTCTCCCACTTTTTATATAAACATTAAATATAGAACATGCATAAACTCAATATATGCATAAACTCAATTTCTAAATATGCATATATAAACTCAAAATCATTCTCCCCCTTTTGTCAATCATCAACAAATGGGTGAATAACAAATCAACAATAAAGATATGTATATATATGCGATATACATTCATGAAGAGAAAGACGGTAAGTTAGCTCCCCTACATACATGCATTACATGAAGAAGAGATGATAAAATCCTAACTCACATAAAACATAATATACAATGCATAAGCGAAGATGTTAAGCTCCCCTACACACGTGTACCACATAAAGAAGAGATGTCAAGCTCCTCAATGTGAGATACACTCAACATGAATCTACATACTCCTCTTACATATAGAAAATACATATCAACAAATTTTGAAACAAAATTTTGATAAAACTTAAAGCAAAACTTTAAAATTTCTTAAAAACAAAATTTTGGAATTTCTTAAGTCAACAAAATGAAGTTTGATACCAATGAATAAAATTGTAGTTGACAAAATAAAAGTTTGTTCCACTTGTAAATAAAAAAATTTTAAGATACAATTGTAGGTTTTTGATACCACTAGAATTATCTTGTAAATTACCACTTGTAGGTAAACAAAAAAATTTAAAATACCAAAAGAGAATAATGCATAAGTTTATTAATATACTAATTGATATTTAGGTTTAAGTCAAGCTTAGCATAAACATAATTTGTGCTTTAACAATGTAAAGATATTGTATAACACAATCAAATCATATATATGTATGAAAATGAAAATACCCATAAAAATTGATACTAATTGAAGTTGAAAACATACATATATAAGAAACAAATATGAGTATACAAACATAAGATTCTATGAAGAACATGTGTATAACTCATAACTACCACCCTATTCATGCACTTTTAAAGATTTCAATTTAGAGCATATAAGGCATGATCGTCCATTCAACCGCCCTTATTGGGTAGAAGTTTTCAAAAGTTAGATTTGAAAATAGTTATATTTTAAAAATACTACCAAATAAAGAATAAATAAATAATTAAAGTAATTTTAAAAAACCAATTAAAGATCCTTCAAATAAGAAACCAAATCATATATATATCTCATGAAGCATGCTAAAAATACAAGAGATGACACTCGAAGTCGATGAAGCTCAAAAATTTGCTTATGAAACAAAATAATGAGTAAACAAAAATGATGTGAGTGTACAAAGGTTATGTGAATAGCATATTCATGAAATAATCAATAAATCTCAAAATAAACATGAAATTCTTTGTATAAACCAAATATGAAAATCATAAAATTTTAATTTTTTATTAAAATTAAACTTCAAGGTATATGTATGTTCTATCAAAACTAACAATATACATATATATCCCAAACACAAACGAGTCCATAATGTAATTTGCATGAAGGCAAGTGACTCAAGGGTATTCATGTATATTTATTAGTTTTAAATAAAATTAACATATACATGAAGCAAAACATATATAAGAATAGGGAAAACATGTGTAAGTGAAAGAATCATCAAAACTAGGTTATACAAGAACATGTAATGAGTACAAATGAGCAATGAAGTACAAACATGTAAGAATCAATTGTTGCTCACTACTTGTACAAGTATATACACAAGTTTTGATGAAAATTTACCTTTAAACATGTAATCAAAACATGAAGTGTAAAACCATAAACAAACATGATTATTAAGGTAAATGCACATGTTTTAGAGTAATGATATACACAATAGCTAAACTAAAATAAGAACACAAAATATGGATCCATATGAATATGGGTGTATCTCAATTATTATACATGTATGTCATAAGTCTAAATAACATGGCATTTAATAACAATCATGAAAAACATGCTAAAACTCAATAATCTAAAACCATGTAAGCAAATAAGGAGTTAGAGATAGTTACCAAAACCATTAGGGCACTATATCTCCAAAACATGGTGGTCCTCCCACTGAACTTCCTTGATAGTGATGCATCATCTGTATGTCCATCTAGCCCATGCATCCACCACCAAGGTACCAATTCTCTCACGTCATGTGAGAGCCCACACCTACATCAAACTCAAGAGGTAGGAATTTTGGTACCCATTTTCTTTGGGTCCACGGGGGTTAGCATTATTTGGAACCAAATATTTTTATTAGCAAAATTTAAAGAATTTACCTTATCATAACAAAACTTTGCTAAATGGCCTTTGCCCCCGCAATGTGTACATTTGTACACTCTAGAATGTACATGAGAGTGAGTGTGATCATGATGTGCAAAGTGTGCATATCTGTGTCATGGGTGATGTGCATGAACATGTAGAGCTTGTTTCTTTTGAAATAAGGTTTCCAATCTATTATGATTAAATGCATAATTGCTCAAAGTTAAGCTCAAACAATCTATTCTATTTTTTAAAAATTGAATCTCATTTTTATCAATAGCAGCATGAAAATCATGGTGAGAATGAGAATCAACCCTTTTTTCTTTTTAGAAATATTTTCTTTTTCTTTTGAAATAATTTTCTTTTCAAGGAGTTGTTTTCTTCCAAGACAATTCCTTTTTCTTTTTTCACCAAATTAATTTTATTTTTCAAAGAATTATTTCCTTCACAAAGATCATTTAGAAAACAAGGAAATATTCTCCTTTTTCAAAGAATTATTTTCTTTAAAAATGTTGTCCAAATTATTTTAAAAGAATCTTTTCTTTTGAAATGGTCTCATATTTATTCTTCAATCTTTTATGGTCCTTTTTAAGAAAATCATATTTTTCATGAAGTTGTTTACAAAATGAAGCAAGATCATTATAGACATGTCAACATCCTCATCAAGCTCGGATTCAGAATTTATCTCAAGGTGGTTATCCCCTTGGACCATGTAGCACAAGTTTGAAGTATCACTTCCATCATCCGAGTCACTCCCGGCATAGTATTGCTTTTGTTCGTCAAGGGAGACTAAAGTGTTCCATACTACAAAAGCTGAATCAAAATTAAAAACCCTACAAAAATAATCATCATTAAGGGTTGACTTTAAGACATAGATGGCTTTTACATTAGTCTCAAGATTTTTGCCATTTAAATAATATGAATATTTAATAGTGGCAAAATAAACATGAATACCTAGGGTTTTGAGGTATATTGACATCTTAATCTTTCAAGTTTGGATGTTAAGAATATCAAACATGGGAGGTGACATGAAATCCATGTGTGTGTATAAATATTGTGATTAGCCAAAAATAAGGATCTTTAACTCTAGGTTGTTAGACCCAAATTAAGAGCACCAAGCTCTGATACCAATTGAAATAACCTAGAGTGGGGGGTGAATAGGTGACTAGCTAATCTAATTATGAATAAATGCAGAATTAAAAACTGTTTATACAAACTAAAAACTATTATGCTAAACATACCAAGTATAACACAAGAGTGTAGCCGAATTCCCGGTGAAGGATCTGAATTATCTCCTTAAGATTCCTCTAGATAAGAGTTGCGGTACCGCTATGACTCTCTTGGTTGAATACAAGTGTAAGCAAACAATCCCCAAGCATATATCAATATAAGCACAAGTATGTCAAGTAAGTAATGAATATGAATAATAAGAGCATGCAAGATATAAACACAAGTGAGAGATAAAGAGAGAGCAATCGCAAACACGGGAGATTTGTTTCGAGGTTGCACACTTGCTCTACGTCCCCGCCTTCAATACTATGAAGGATTTCCACTAGAATCGATCCCATCGGATCACTCGGTGCCGCAACACCTATAACGAGTTCACACTAGAACTCCTTGAACTCACTAGTTCCTCTCTTATTCCCGCAAGAACTACACACCATAAGCACACTAGCTTGCCGAGGCCACACCTCTGCACCGAGCTCTCACTAGAACTCGAAATAACGTGAACCCGCAAGTCCGCCTCCTCAAATACAAAGATGACACACTTTGGTGATCTCAACACTTTGATCCCCTAAAACTCTCTCTCAACAAAGATCCCTATAGGATTAATGTAGCAATGGATAGCTCAAGTATGTGTGAGAAAAACTTGGATAGAATTAGTGGTGAAAAACTCAAGAAATCTCTTTTTCAAAACACTCTTGAAAAACTCTTCTTTTAATATGAAAGTATTTGCTCTAAAACAAGTGGAGATAAACACTTAGAAGTGTAAAAAAAACTATCTTGAAAACCCACTTGAAATCTTATGGAAAACAGCCCAAAACAGCCCCATATAAATAGGCTCCAAAAACTAGTCGTTGGGGACAACTCAGCAGAACTTTCTGCTGTCGGTCGATCGCCCGGTCGACCGGCCAACAGTCAAATTTCTGACCGTTGTGCCATCGTTCGACCGGCCGATCGACCGAGGCCTGGATAGAGAGAGCAGAAGCTCTCTGCCGGTCGACAGCCCGGTCGACCGCGGGCAGATCCAGAGAGCAGAACTCTCTGACGGTCGACCGGCCCTCCAGCCAAACAGGGTTGTGCATGTTTATCTACATAAGTCGACCGACCTCTGGAGGTCGACCAGCAGAAGGCTAGGCACAGGTTTTTAAGGATTAAAACTTGGTCTTTTTATCATCAATAAAATCCCATAAATTTTTATAAATTCTACAAAAATAAATTCATTGATATACTTTGATATACAAATATGTTTGATTAAAAATCAAAACATATTACAAACATTTTGAACTATTTTTGTAATATAGATGTTTTGCTTTAAACAAAAACCTTTATTTTTCAAAAACGATTTTTTCAAAACTTTTCCAAATACAAAAATAAGATATTCTAAATACTTTAAGCTTAGTGTGTATGGATATGATTCACTACACATATATGATGAAATATTTTTGACAATAAGCTCTAAAAAGTTTTGATAAAACACATGTATATTTTGAAGCTTAAAAACAAACCGGTATTTTTCAAAACGAAAACTCTTTTATGAAAACACATATAAATCTTGTGTGTGAGTGTATATGAACTTGAGCAATCCACCAACTAATCTATCCTTTACATTTTATCTAAAAATAAAATCTTGACACTTACAAATATGACACAAGTCTTCATGGAAATCTTCTCTTGAAGGTCTTCTTCTCCTTCTTGACTTGGTTCAAACCTTAATCCAATGAGCTAGACTCCTCTTGAGTACTTAATGTAATCTTGATGTGTGAGATCTTGAATCAACACGTGTAGCTCCAAAACTTTGACTTTAAATCCTTTGTTGAAGCTAAATACCAACTAAGATCTTGATCAAATATTTGATACTAATTAAATACAAGATCATTAGTACTATAATTACATGAGTTAATCATCATCAAAACTAGAGTGATGGGCCTTCGGGCCAACATAATTTATGTCTTCTATACTCTTTGAAATCGGTTCTTCTTGAAAGGGTGAGAATGAAAGTTGATTTTAAAAATTGTGGTGAAATTTTGAGTATATCAGACATTAAGTTATTGCTCAGACTCACGCAAGAGCTCCATACTCAACTCCAGAACTGATGGTTGTTCATTTTGAATCGGTGAGAATTGAAGATGAGTATGACTCTTGAAAATTTGGTTAAAATGATGAGTCCAACATGTTTTGAATAATTTATTGTTGGGACTCAAGCATGGCTTCTATACTCTTTTATATCTCTGATTTTTCTTCAATTAGTGGTTTAGGAAAAGGAGTATGTGAAGCAGAATATAGGAAAGAAGATGGGGGACAAGGTGGTTGAAAATTTGACTTGGGGGAGGTGAATCTCCATTGAATCTGTGAAGAGTGAAAATTATTTTAAAAATTTTGATCATAGAATTGGGGATACGAGTCACATTGAGTCGGATAAACCCAATTCGTTATATATGGTTGGTTCATGTTGTACATAGCCGGGTTAGAGTTATTCGAGTCAAATGTGATTGAGGTGAAAAATGAATTCATTTGGTTGGAAAATTTTTTGTTATATTCCATTTTATCACAATAATCACAAAAAAGAAAATCAAACGAACAAAAAAAATTCAAAAACAAGCCTATACTAGAGTTGACCTAGACCTTAACGACTCCTGACTGATTAGACTGTCTACGGGGGCTACATTGTAGGATTCTGACCACAAGTTATCAGACTGGTAGGGGCAAGTTCAGTGGGAAGTATCCATGCCGGAGCAACAGGTCTAATATGCCAAACCACTGTTCTTCGAGGTTTCGCCTCTTAATCCCCAACCTTTGACACTGATTTGACAAGAGTAAATTCTAACAACTTTCTCCTTAGGTCTTAAATAAGTCTGAGATGTCCTTATGGGCCAACGTCTAGCAAGTTTTATTTAGGCTTGGGTTGTGTGAGTGGAGAGGTGATTTTTGGGCTAAGGGAGGGTAATGACTTTCCCACCTTTTGTTGTATCAGGATACTCCCTTAAATTTCAATTCGTGCAAGTGTGCAATATAGATAAGAATGAACACACAAAGTAAGTAAATCACCCACGTGTTTGTCTTAAATATATGCAATGCAATATGTACACTTCGGTTCAGATCACAACAATAGACACAATACAGTATATTGGAATGAACATTGACTCGTGATTAGATGCAAATGTCTAAACCATTTTAAAACATCCAATTACCATTTTTTAGTTCTTAATTATTACAGTGCACAGGTAATCTAAACAAAAACTAGCAGAAGAACATAGCAATATATAAAGATTTACCCAACCACACAACAACTTTTTAAGCACTTGCTCCCTGCTTTCTTGAGCAGGGAGATCAAACAAGTGTGGACTTCTACAATGCTAAAAATTTAACCTGCACACCAAAAAATAAAGAAGAAAAGTTAACAAAAATGTAAGATCAAACCGTTTTCATCCCCGACAACGGCGCCAAAATTTGATCGGGGTGAACCACGCACAAAAAGTGTTATTTTCACAAGTGTGTGTGTTTTGGCTTCCTCGATACTCCGTTATAGCATGGTAACTAAACGGGTCGAATCACAAGGACGGAAAGCGAAAGAAGCTTTACCGATCGATTCATGTGTGTGTTAAAGTTTTTTCAACGTTTTAAATAATAAAAAAGAAAACAAAGAATGAAAGAGAAGAATACAGTGGAAATAAAAATAGAAACATTAAAGAGAAGATATTTGTGATTTTAAAATTATTTTTAAAACAAAGTAAAAAAGAAAAAAAACCCATGACTACTAACTACTAATTACTCCATTATATACTATCCTTTTAGTAATAGTTGCTTCACATGCATCCTTAACCATCACTAGTCCTTAGTTCAAGAGCTTTACAAAGTATGACCCTTAAGATCACTTTCACATTCAAACTGAACATAACAAGAGCAAGCTACACTTAAACCATCAAAACTAACTAAAGCAAGCATGGAATAAAGTAATGGTAACTTTTTAGAGAGTTAGAAGTTAGAGTGTTAGAATCCATCATCATTAGCCATCAATGGCTCTTGCTACAGCAAGGCCAAGTAAAAGCTATTAGATTCATGTGGATTATCAAGTAAGGAGTTAGCAAGTTAGTGTTAGTTGCCTTGAGAGAAAGGCTAAATATGTAAAGAGTTAGAAAGAAGAAAATCAATAGAGATAAGGAGAGAACCTTTCATAGAATGTCACCTTCCATTACAAGAACCCTAACCTTCATCCTATGCATCTCTCTTCCCTATTACATGATCTACAAAGAAAATGAAAAACAAAAGAAAGAAGAAAACTATACTAAACTACACAAATGGGAGAAACTACCCCTACAAACTCTTCCTCTCTGTTCTGAAAAACCTGGGGGATTTATAGGCAAAAAGGAGCACCAGGAAGGCATCATGGGGCCACGAGTCAAAACGCGACATGTGGCCCTACTAGAAGGCTGCGAAAACGCAATTTTTGCCTTATTTTCATGGCCCTTCTGGGGCTACGCGCGCCGCGCTAGTGGGGGCAGATTACTGGCTTGTCCCCCTATTGGTTCCTCCTGCTGATTTATGATTTTCTGCTCCCAGATTTGAAAGATTAGCTCTCTAAAGTGAATGGCTATATTTTAGGCTCTAAAATCACCAAATAAATGAGATTTTTAGGCTTCTTCTTCATTCCACACCATGGATCTAGGAACACACAAGAAAATAATTATTAGCAATATTTTATATAGAATAAATGTGAAGATAAGAAAATATGCACATATGGAGACTAGTCAAACCCAGCCTTAAACAAAGAGGAGAACCAGTTATTTTCTCCTCTTTTGTAATGGAAATTATTCCATTGTAATTTTTCATTCACTCAAAGAAATTTACTTCGTACTATTTTTCTGACCAAACAGTGACCGTCAAGAGCATTTTTGGCTTTCAGGAAAGTCTCTGTGTAGGTCTTAGCCGTCAGGGTGGGAACCTGATATAGGCTGTCAGAGTTACCATCAGGAGCATTTTCATCTTTTAGGAAAGCCTCCCTGTAGAAATTAGCCGATAGGGTGCAGACCTGATATAGGCTGTCAGACTACCCTTCAAAAGTGCTTCCGTCTTTTAGAAGAGGCTCGTGTAGGTCTTAGTTGTCAGAGTGAGGACTCGATCTGTAAGAGTAACCGTCAGGAGCGCTTTCGTCTTCTAGGAGAGCCTTCGTGTAGGTCTTAGCTGTCAGGGTAAGAACCTGATAAAGACTATCAAAATGACCATCAGGAGTACTTTCGTCTTTCAGGAGAGCCTTCGTGTAGGTCTTAGTCGTAAGGGTAAGCACTCGATATAGGCTATATGAGTGACAGTCAAGAGCACTTTCATCTTTTTAGAGAGCCTCCGTGTAAGCCTAACAGGATTCCGTGTGGGCTTGTTTACTACTCCGGCCCTTGATTTTGATTCTTCTTCGAGGGAACAAACTATGGTTTCTATTTTTCTCCTTCATTCCCTTAGTTGGTAGAGCGACTGATTTTACTCTGGTTAGCATCCTCGATCTGTATGTACTTCTGATCTCGAGAGAGGATGTCCCTCATCCTAATGACTTTATACTTCACCAAGTATTTGTAGAAGAAGTGGGAAACTTGCAACTCACTAATGAACACAATAGCAGCCATATCATCATTGCAGTTATACACCAAGGCCATTTAGCTTTGGAAATAATTGACTTTTTTTAGTCTCTCTCAGGCTTCATCTTGATCTCGAAGAGATGATTGTTGTTATTCTTAAGCTCCTGTCGAGAAGCGCATTGGTGATAGAAGGCATGCTTCACCTCTTCGAAATTTCAAAGTGAGTACCTTGGGAGAGAGTAAAACTAGTCATAGGCGTCAACTTTGAAACTGGATGGGACACGCGACTTAAGAGGATGTCATCATGAGAGTGGACCACCATCTTATCCTGATATTGTTAGAGGTGTTGGATGGGATCGATCGCCACAAAGTAGCAATCAAAGCTCGGTATTATGAACTTTTTGGGAATTAGTGAGAGATAATTTCCTTTGAGAGTGATGAGTTGGATGTTTTCAAGCCACAAGGCTCCACCTCTTTTCAGAGTTGTTGACTTACTTTCTCGATCCGATTCTAAGCAATCTTCTTAATATTCCTGATGCGAGGGACTTTCGGAGCCTTGTGGGGCCAGAATTCTTGGAGTGCCCATCATCAATCGGAAGGTCAGATCTGGGGTGCCTATGATTTCTTTTAGTGTGGGTAGATCCCGTGGTAAGAGGTGGTGACGAGGAAGCTCGAGACCCCTCTGCCCCCAGATTCCTAGTGGACTGGGACTTTTGGAGGATCTCGATCTGAGTGATGAGTTGATTCTGGATGCAGGCCACCGCGTCTCTCTCTAGAGCAGCCTTCTCACGTTCACGAGTCGCCTCCATCCGTTGCTCATCCAATTTCCATTGGAGGTTGGCGAGCATTTGGAGGAGCTGACCTTCAGCGGAGAACCAGTTTTTAGCTCATTGGTCCCTACCTCCGGCGCAATAGTTGGGAAAGAGTTCTCTTCTTTGACATCTTCAATGTGAACATTGAAATGGGACGGATGAGCGTCAGTAGGCCTCGTACCCCCAGCAGTAGTCAACTTGCCTTTTGAAGTGGCGGTGGCGGTGGTGACGGCCTGGGATGCGCCATTCCTTGGTGAGGCCATTTTCGTTTGGCGAGGCTTTTTGAAGAAGGGTTTGTAAAAGGGAGATCTTGTGTGTGATTCAATAGCTCATAACGAAAGCACCAAAATGTGAAGGAAAATTCTTAGAAAATTTATCTATACCTTGTGTTGGCCCAAAGGCTCTTCACCTTAATTTTGATGATGACTAACTTATGTAGGCTAGTTTTCTAATGATCTTGTGTTTAATAAGTTTCAAATATTGATCAAGATCTTAATAGTGATTTGACTTCAACAAGAGATTCACAGTCAAAGTGTTGAAGCAAACAAGTGTTGATTCAAGAGCTCACATCGCAACGATCGCATCTAGCTCCTTTGGATCGAGTCATCTTGGAGGTAAAGATCGATGAGAAGACCTCAGTTTTTAGTTTGTTTAGTTTAGATCTTGCATAAGGATAGCTTAGTTTTGATATGCTCAAGTACACACACACAAGTTCAATAGTTTTGGTTTCGGTTTAACCGTTTTGGATTTTCAAGAATATAGTCCTTGTTTTCATGAATAGATAGAATCAAAAGAAGTTTTACATGGTTTATATGTATATTGGATTTCATCCATATACATTATTATTTCACATTATCTAAAAACTTATTTTGATGATTTTAGTTCATGATTTTAAGTTTTGTTTTTATCAAAACATATTTTGGTATTTAATGTCAATAACATAGATATATATCTTTTCTTTGGGTATTAGATTCTATTCATACACACTATGCTTCAAATGTGTTTCAATATCTTGTCTTTGTATTGAGAAATAGTCTTTCATTTTTTAAGTTTTTTCAAAACTCTTGAAGACAAAAATGAAACGAGTTTTTGAAAATGTAGTTTTTGGTTTCAAGCTTAATTTTTTTGCCTAAAAAATAGTTCAAATAGTTTGTAATATGGGTTGATTTTTGATTAAACATATTTGTATTTCAAGTGCTTACATGAACTTTTTTTTGTAAATTTTATGTGATTTTATAGGATTTTATAGGTATTTAAAAGTCAACATTTCAAACCCTATAACCCTAGTTTTTGGGCTGCTAACGGTCGACCGACCAGTCGACCGAAGCATGGATCGGTCGACCGACCAGTCGATCGATGTGCACAGAGGTGTACAGGCTTTAGCGATCGACCAGGCAGTCGACCGTTCCAAAGAGTCTGCTCTCTGAAAATGGCCCTAGTCGACCGACCAGAGAGACTAGCTCTCTGGTTATGGCCTCGGTCGACCGGGCGGTCGAACGACAGGCAGTTTGCCTTGAGGCGGTCGGTCGACCGACAACCCTAAGGTCAGAAATCTGACCGTTGGCCGGTCAACCGGGTGGTCGACTGACAGGTCGTTTTTGTCCTGTTTTGGACCCAACGGCTATATTTTAAGACCCCTATAAAAATAGGTCTTTGGGAGCTGTTTCTCCTAAGATTTTTGAGAGCTATTTTTCTCATCTTTTAAAGAGTTTTAGCAATAAGTTTTAAATAAGTTTTTGAGCCAAAAATCTCTTATCTTTATTTGTTTCAAAGTTTTTAGAAAATCAAAGAAAAACTAGATTTAGAAAATTAGTTTTATTCTTTGTTTTACATATCTATCAAGAACTTTTTCCCAAGTGTTTTCTTTGTGTTATCTTTTCTAAAACACTTTATTTTTCACACTTGAGCTATCATTCTATTCCTACCTTTAAGGTTTTTGTTTTGTAAGAAAATTGTTTGTGATCCTTTAAGATGACCAAGAGAGTTTGTGATCATAGGATCACCAAGTTGTAAACCTTTTTCTTTGCTTTGGCTTTGTGCCTTCCATTTTGTGTAGAGGTGAATGTGTTTGAGAGAGGAGTTTTGTACTCTAAATGATGAGTTGTAATTCCTCGGTGGAGGTCCCTTTATGTAAGGTCCTGTATGAACATAGTGGAAATCCTTCTCTGTAAAGGCGGGGACGTAGAGCAGTGGCTCGAATCTCGAAACGCATCTCAGTGTTTACGTTTAATCCACTATCTCTCAACTCTATCTCTCGTTATATCTTGTATTGTTATTACTTGCTCATATTCATATACATGCTTGATATTGTTTGCGTGCCCACACTTGTGTTGAACCAAGAGAGCTTCTAATAGCACCTCAACTCTTAATTTAGAGAAATTTAGAGGAGTAGTCCAGAGCCCTTCACGGGGAAATCGAACTTACTCTTGGTTACACATAGTATGTTAGCAATTAATTTTTTAATTCCGCATCATTTGTCCTAGATTAGCTTGTACACCTATTCACCCCCTCTAGATGTACATACAATTGGTATCAGAACCTACGCTCCTGATATTCAGTTTAACCACCTATGAGTGTGATCCTTGGATTGCTAATCTTGATTTACTTTTGCACACATATAGTTTATACACTCATAAATTTTCTTGTCCCTCCCATGTAAGATGTTTCCAACATCGATATGTGAAGATGAGTGCATACCTTAAAGCCTTAGAATTGTATGTTTACCTTGCCACTAAAAGAAATCATATATTGATAATGGCAAGCACCTAGAGGCCAATACACAAGCCTTAAAGACACTTAGGCACATACTTAGTAAAGATTATCTTTCTTTGATTTCTCATTGTGATTCCACGTTTACAGTATGGAACACATTAACTTCTCCCCTGAAATAAACGACACATGTTTTGAAGAAGCAATCTAGTGGAGATGAGTCCGACCAAGCTTACTTCATGGTCCAAGGGAATGACTCCCTTGAGGTAATTTTGGACATTCAACTAGATGATAGTGCTAGTTTTTCATGTGATAATAATACTATAAATGCACATGCTTTAAATGAAGAACTTTTTATGTTATGTGAAAACTTACTTTTAAAGTACAAAGCTTTAAAAAGCAAGAGTTTTGAATTAAAAGAAGAAAATAAAAATTTATTTTTAAACTTGATTTGGTCTTGTAAGAAAGGGTTGAGATTTCAAATTAGAGGGATTCATTGAAAGTTCAACTTGATTTTACTTTAAATGAAATAAACTTTTGAAAAATAAAATAAGTTTAATGATTTTTGAAGAAAAAATGAGAATTTGTCTTCAAAACTTGATTTTGTTTTAAAAGAAAATGATTCTTTAAAAAATAAAATTGTTTTAATTTCTAAAGAATTAGAATCTATTTCTTTAGAAAAATTTGTTTGAAAAATGATTTGCTTCACATGTTTGTCATACTACTATAACTTCATCTTCTAGTGATAAACATGTTACTTGTTCCACTTCTTCTTTAAGTATTAATAATGATATTTGCATATTGAAGAAAAGTGTGATTATTTAGGCTCCGCTTTGAGCCAATGTACTATGCATTACAAGAAATTAGAATCCATGTTTCATAAGAAACATGCACCGCATATTCATGCACACTCACCACGGCATACACATGCTCATCATGTTCACACACATGACAACATGTTTGCTCATGTGTAAACTTGCACACATTGTGGATGTACGAGCCACCTTGCAAATTTTTTTTATGATAGAATACATAATTTAAAATTTGTAAATAAGTTTGTTTGGATTAGAAAAGGTTCTAACCCCCGTGAACCCAAGAAGATATGGGTACCAAAATCCACCCCTATTTCATTTGTTATCGGTGTGGACTCTCACACGACGTGAGAGTGTTGGTGCCTTGATGGTGAATGCTTTCCGAGCTAAAAGATCATAATTATGGATGCTTCACTTTTAAGGGATATTTTGGTGGAAGAACCACCATGATTTTGGAGACCTACAAACTAGTTCATATAGTTTGGTAACTATCTCTAACTCCATTTTGTTAACATATTTTTATTATTGATTATTAGCATGTTTTTGATTTTAATGTTCATTATATTAAATGCAATGTCATTAGACGAGTGATTTACATAGATAGTCTTTGAGATACACCCATGTTTATATGGATCATATTTTTGTGTTCTTACTATTGTTTAACTAATATATATATATATATATATATATATATATATATATATATATATATATATATATATATATATATATATATATATATATATATATCCTAATTCTAATAGCATGTACATTAGCCTAATGATCATGTTTGTTTATGTTTTATGCTTCGTGATTTGATTACTTATTTAAATATAATTTTCATTAAAACTTATACTTATACTTGTACAATTAGTGAACCACACTTGATTATTAGGTGTTTGTGCTTTATTACTCATTTGTACTTGATCGTGAAATGAAAGTGATAAGAATTACCGTGTAGCTTTGGGCTAACGGGTCGTGTCCACGATGAGGAATGCGATAAAAACTTTTCGGTGTTTTTATTTAGAAAGCAAAGAATGGTGTTTGTTTTTTAGTTGAAAAGAGAATGAAGAGAAGGGAAGTGATTTAAAGGAAACTTAAAACTTAAAGAAGGCTTTAGAAACGTGATCTATAAAAAATGATGAAAATTGTTTGGTTGTTTTTAATATAGGAAAAGATCTGAGCTCACTAATTTTCTACTCAACTACATACTTATCTCAAGAACATTTTGGTGCATCATTTTTATCATAGGCAAAAACCTTTAGTTTCTTTTAATGTCTAAGTAAAACAAATAAGATAATTTTGATTTAAATCTTAGGTCTTTTTAACACATCATTAGAAAGAGAATGTTAAACCATCAAGCGTGAAGAAGCAAGTATGGAATAAAAACATCTTAAAGATATTTGTGTTTTGAAAATCTAAGTTTAAAAAAAAGCAGCCTCATGAGCTTTCACGAACAAGGTTTAACTTAGACATTATTATGACTCAAGAGAGTTGCTTTCTGATTGATGCACAACCTGCACACAAAATACGGAATTACAGAACTTAGAATGAAGATGTGCAAGTGCTCAATTCTTACCGCTATAGCAAGTGGCTATGCGGGTTGTGATCCACAAGGAGGGTTTTGCGATAGAAGCGTTTACGTTTCTTTATTGAAATCTTAATGAAGATAAAACGAAGATTCTTCTTTGTTTAAAGAAATGAAAATGAAAAAGAATAGTTAAAGGTTAAAGTTAGAAAGAAAATGAGAGATGAAGAAGGTGGAGAGAAATGGAGAATGACTATTTACAAATAAAGGGGAAAGAAAGCAACTATGTACAAATGAGTCAAAAAAGAATGATTTGGAAGAGGTGGTGATCTATACTAAAGAAATAAAAGAAAAGAAAGAAAGAAGAGTGAAGAAATACTTACCTAGTTTGATTGATGACTTACTTGGAAACCTTTGCATGTTATACCTTGCTTTGGAGGCGTTCAATGCATAGATCATAGGCTCGAGCTCAGTCTCCGTTCGCATTATATCATCAAGTCCTAGCAAGCATGAAGTGATACGGATCTTGAGGAGGAGATCGTCTTCATGAACTATCGTTGGCACTCACAAAGCATCGTTATACTTATGCTTCTAGCTTCACTTGCAAACTCATCAAAAACAAAGGAGGTAAAGTAGAAAGAGGAAGAAGAAAGTAAAAGACAAAAAAAGTAAAGAAGAACATAAACATATTACCTTTTATTGCTTGAAACGATGGAAGAAAGGAGGGGGGTACATCGGTGTCACTCTCAACATCAGCCTCTCTCTGTTACTTACATGAATCATCTAACCTAAGCTTACATACAAGTTACATAAAAAGAAAAGGAAAAAACCTAAACTAAGAAATGGAAAACTAGTCTAAATCCTATCTCTGCATTGGCGTCCATTTTCAATGCAAAGATTGCCTTTTTATAGGCATAACCCACACGAGGAGGATCCCGGGGAGATCGGGGGAGAAAACGCTCCCCCTAACTCCCCAACCAAGCCGCGGAAATGCGGCTTTGGCCGCGTTTTCGCGGCCAGCGTGTGGCCAGATGGCCACACCCTGTTGGTGGGTCTCTCTGGGATTTCCTTCTGCATTTATCTTCAGTTGGTTTTTTCGTTTGTGTCCAGATTTCTGACGAAATGGCCTTGGATTCTTTGCTTTAACCGATCGATTCTGAGAGGATTCTTCTCAACCAGTTTTCAACCTCTTGATTTTGCCCTGATTTACTGAGTGCGAATTAATTCTGATTTAATTCAGAATTTTGGCGGGCTTTGTGCTCATTTCTCTTCATCTCCTTAAAGAATGGGCCTGCAAATAAATTAAGCAATTAATTAAGACAATGCAAAGTTTTATTCTAGAATAAGTATGGAAATATGATACTAAATATGCAACATTAGCGACCAATCACACCCCCATACCTATCTTTTGCTCGTCCTCGAGCAAAACAACTAAACTATACTAAGGATTATTAGACCACTTTCGCAGGTCACGCGATTGCACTGAGCATGTGCAACAAGCCGTTAAACCTCTAGGTTTCTCCTAGAGGACGAGTTTTGTTTCGTGAGGGTTTTCAGCGGATTGCACCCACAAAATCCATAAAGAAAGAGAAATAACGAGTTAGTATTTTCGAAAAGCATTTTGAAAGAGAAAATATTTGAAATATAATTGTAAGATTTAAGTAATCTATAAGTTATAGGAAAACTGAATTTTTCATTCCTACACTTAGTCTCTATTCAAAAATCTGTTATCAATCAAAGTAAGGAGTCAAATTGTACTTCTCATCTAGTTTATTACTTTACCCTAAGTCATATGCACCTTGTGATCGTGAAGATTTGGACTAAGGGTTCATTAACTCTAACTCTTATGCCTTATTTATTTATATTCTTTTTTTTGGGTGGTATTATTCCTTAGTTCGATTAGGCTTTCTAATCTGCCCATGTAACGAGCCTTTAATCGATGACTCCCAAACCAAACGGTCTTAGGGCACCGGGTGAGAAAACACCCCAAGGACTTAAGGACTCGAGCAAATAAGGCCACAAAGCTAAGGATTTTATTATATGAACCTCTTTTAGGCGTGAATACCTATGCTTATTAGGCACAAATACCCAGCTTAATCAGAGGATATATTTTTTTCTTTTCAAACTTATCTAATCATCTTTCGCATAAATACTAAGGCTTTCTTAGGCCAAAGCACCTAGCTAATCAGTAATTAGATTTGTTTATCTTATATATATATATATTTTTTATAAGGCATAAGAATCTTTGTTTTTGAACCCTAAGTGTGTAAGTGTATGAAGTGTGCATATTTCATCAAGGTAAAGATCAAGACTAAATTACTTTGACAAATTTTCTTCCTAACCCTAAAAATCAAACAAATAATCTTATTTTGACCAAGTATAAGAAATCCTAATTTGGATTTTCCTATTCCTTAAAATTGACTTAATTTCTTACAAAAAATATGTCAAAATATTGTTTCTATTTTCAAAAAGTTTTTAAAAGTAAAGAAAATGTTAAAATGTTTTTTTTAATAAGAAGAAAAAAACTAAGTTATGTTAGAACCCTCCCCCACATCTATCTCATGCATTGTCCTCAATGTATGAATTAATGCATAGATGCATGAAAAAGACGAAAGGGAAGGAAAATGTTACCTTAAGGTGGTGGTTCCGGTGGTGGTCTGATTGGTCAACAAAATGCGGCCCAATCGACTTTTCGTTGGGTTCGGAGGAACCCACCAGAAATTTCACTAATATAACCCATTAAAATTGTGTATCCATGAAGGATTTTTATTAAGTATATGACCCCATCTAATTTCCAAATTCCATAACTGATTTCAGAGTCAATTTGTCAACCACCTCGTCCCAAAATGGAGTATGAAATGATAGAATGATTGACTTGGACTCAGGAAGTACAGGAACTAATACCGACTCAGGAAGGTGACTTAAGTCAAGCAAAGGTTCAGGAGTCGAAATAGGTTCAGGAATTGGGTTCAAGTCAAGATAGTGAAACTCAAGTCCACATTTATTTTTCAACAATGGAATGTGACTTAATATTGGTGATTCAAGTTCAGGAATGATAGGTGGGAGAATCAAAACTGACTCTAACATATTACTCAAGTTTGGTAACAAAACAGGAGTCAAGATTGATTCAGAAAGTTGAACTGGATCACAGATTTGAACATCTAGGTCACATATCTCATTGAGTTCAATATCAAAAAAATGAGAACTTGCCAATTTGTCAATAGGATTTTCAAAAGTGTAAAATTGGTCAAGTTCAATATGATCATCAAAATGGGTGATTCAATTTCATGATGAATTGGCACAGGATCCAATGTTGACTCGGGGAAAAGATTAAAATCAGGTGAAGATACCGGAGTCATTATTGAATCAGGAAGTAAAATTGAATCCCTAAGTTGGGGTTCATGATCATATTCATTTTCACGTTCGATTTCAGGTAAGGGATAACTTGCCAAACTATCAATATTATTTGGAGTTTGGGCAAGTTCAAATGACTATTCTGAAATGGAACCTTGATTTCCAAAACTACATGACTCTTCGGCTCTAACAGAATGGTTAGTGACATCAGAACTGGTCAAACGGTGAGAACGTAGATATTCGACCATCATATCTATGTCACGATTTCGAGCATTTTGAGCATGAGTCATGGCTTCAAGCATCTTTTCATAGTTGATGGGTTCATTGTTTTGATGAAAAGATGAAGTATTGTCTTGGAATTGGTGGTGAAATTGTGAGTCCATCAGATTTTGTGATTGTTGTTTGGACTCACGCATACTCCTTTCCAAAATTGATGGTTTTCTATTTTGGACTGGTGGAACTGAGTATGACTCTTGGGGATATTGTGGACTAGGTGGATAAGGGGGACAAGTTGGTTGAAAATTATGCTCGGGGGAGGTGAATCCCCACTGACTCGGTGAAGAGTTAAAATTATTATGGAAATTATAGTTATTAGATTGGGGGCATGGGTTATATTGATTCGGATAAGACCAATCCGGCACACTAGGTTGGTTAAAGTCATGATATGCCGGGTTGGTAATATCCGAAAATGAACTCGGTGTGTAATATGGATTATTATTAAAGTTGAAAAAATTATTATTATAAGCCATATCACACAATAGAATACAAAAAAGAAAGAAAAAACAAATAAATAAGCAAACAAATAAAAAGAGAAAATTCTAACTAAGTTAGGGTAGACCTATGACCTAGATGACTCCTAACTGATTAGACTGTCCACGGGAGGTCTAATGCAGACTTTGACCACATGCTAATCAGCCAGGTCAGGGCAAGGTTGGTGGGAGGTTTTCCGTCAAAGACGTTCCTGAATTAAATAACCACCAACCTTCGGGCTTTCGGCCCTTAATCCCTTTCCTAGACACTGATTTTGCAGGAGTCAAATTCCAACACTTTTCCCCTTTAGGATAATCTCCTAATTGAGTCCGAGATGTCCCTAGGGCCAACGTCTACTCATTTTAAGTTAGGCTTGGGTTAGTGAGTGCTTGGAATCTGATTTTTGGGCCAAGGAAGGGTGATTAAATCCCCACCTTATCTTGTTAATGGGTGGTGCCCTTAAGATCAGTTTGTGCAAGTGTACAAGATATGTAAATAAGATTCACTCAAAGGTATGTAAATCAACCAAGAGATGAGTCCTATTCTACATGCAATGCGAACGTACCTTGCTCCAGCACTCTTCAACAGTAAAAATAAATGAATTGAAAAGACATGTGCCTAAAGATGCAAACGTCTAATCAATTTTTATCTTTGTCAACAAGTATTTTACTGTTGGTTTATTAGCAGGCTAATGTGATGGCATATAAGAAATAAAGTTGCAGAAAACTAAAATTTTGCAAAGCAAGCAGCCCTGCAAAAAAGACAGTTAGTAGTGCACTCTTCCTTGCCGCGGAAACGCGGCAAAAGCCGAGAAAACGCGGCAATTCAGAGGGTACTTGGTCTCTGTTTTCTGGAACAGAGGCCCAAGACCACTTATATGTTTCTGCAATCCTTTTTTCCTGCTTTGCTTGCCCTACAACCTGCAACAGAGAAGAAAATTCGTTTTAGTTCTAAAAAATTTTCAATAAAAATTCAGATTTTATAAAAACGTTACCCTCCCCGGCAACGGCGCCAAAATTTGATTGATGCACAACCTGCACACAAAATACGGAATTACAGAACTTAGAATGAAGATGTGCAAGTGCTCAATTCTTACCACTATAGCAAGTGGCTATGCGGGTCGTGATCCACAAGGAGGGTTTTGCGATAGAAGCGTTTACGTTTCTTTATTGAAATCTTAATGAAGATAAAACGAAGATTCTTCTTTGTTTAAAGAAATGAAAATGAAAAAGAATAGTTAAAGGTTAAAGTTAGAAAGAAAATGAGAGATAAAGAAGGTGGAGAGAAATGGAGAATGACTATTTACAAAGAAAGGGGAAAGAAAGCGACTATGTACAAATGAGTCAAAAAAAGATGATTGGAAGAGGTGGTGATCTATACTAAAGAAATAAAGAAAAGAAAGAAAGAAGAGTGAAGAAATACTTACCTAGTTTGATTGATGACTTACTTAGAAACCTTGCATGTTCTACCTTGCTTTGGAGGCGTTCAACGCATAGATCATAGGCTCGAGCTCAGTCCCCGTTCGCATTATATCATCAAGTCCTAGCAAGCATGAAGTGATATGGATCTTGAGGAGGAGATCGTCTTCATGAACTATCGTTGGCACTCACAAAACATCGTTATACTTATGCTTCTGGCTTCACTTGCAAACTCATCAAAAACAAAGGAGGTAAAGTAGAAAGAGGAAGAAGAAATCAAAAGACAAAAAAGTAAAGAAGAACATAAACATATTACCTTTTATTGCTTGAAACGATGGAAGAAAGGAGGAGGGCACATCAGTGTCACTCTCAACATCAGCCTCTCTCTTACTTACATGAATCATCTAACCTAAGCTTACATAAAAGTTACATAAAAAGAAAAGAAAAAAACCTAAACTAAGAAATGGAAAACTAGTCTAAATCCTATCTCTGCATTGACGTCCATTTTCAACGCAAAGACTGCCTTTTTATAGGCATAACCTACACGAGGAGGATCCCGGGGAGATCGGGGGAGCAAACGCTCCCCCTAACTCCCCAACCAAGCCGCGAAAACGCGGCTTTGGCCGCGTTTTCGCGGCCAGGGTGTGGCCAGATGGCCACACCCTGTTGGTGGGTCTCTCTGGGATTTCCTTCTGCATTTATCTTTAGTTGGTTTCTTCGTTTGAGTCTAGATTTCTGACGAAATGGCCTTGGATTCTTGGCTTAACCGATCGATTCTGAGAGGATTCTTCTCAACTGGTTTTCAACCTCTTGATTTTGCCCTGATTTACTGAGTGCGAATTAATTCTGATTTAATTCAGAATTTTGGTGGGCTTTGGGCTCATTTCTCTTCATCTCCTTAAAGAATGGGCCTGCAAATAAATTAAGCAATTAATTAAGACAATGCAAAGTTTTATTCTAGAATAAGTATGAAAATATGATACTAAATATGCAACATTAGCGACCAATCACTTTCATAAAAATCAATCAAGAGAAAGAAGGTAGAAGAGATTAATTAGTAAGCCCAGAAAATAAGTTTAGCTACTCATGAATAATGCAAAATAAGACATATCCGTGAATTGGAGAAGAAGAAGAGACGCTTTGAACCTTTATTGATGTCACTTCAATCTTCAGATTACAATCACTCTATTCCTTTCTCTCACTGGTATTTGGACTGAACTACAAATTAGAAAATAGAGATACAACTTCTCTATACTATCTAATAAAGAACCTAAAGCTTAAAATGAATGAGAAATTTAATCCTAATCTTCACTCCTTTTTCAGTACAAAACCCTGCCTTTTATGGGCAAAAACCCAGAGGGAAAGGAGTGAGGAGATAAGGGGAGCAAATTCTCCCCTTATCTCCACCAACCGGCCATGGATCCACGGCTATGGTCGCGGATCCGCGGCCATGATGTGGCCAATTGGCCACTCCAGGTGGGGATTTGGTTGACGTGTGATTTGGCCCCCTTTGTCTGGCTGGATTTGCTGTTATTCTGTGATTCTGATCTGATCTCCGGTGATTCTCAAGCTAACCAATTTAGATTCTGATAAAACTAAATTAACCAGTTTCCAACTTCCCTGATTTGCCATAATCTGTCCCGATTTACTGATCTTGAATTAATTCTGAATTAAATTAGAATTTGATGGGCTTTTGGGCTCGTTTCTCTTCCCTTTCCTTAAGCAATGGGCCTGCACTTAAAAGAAAAATAAGACTTTGTTAATAGGATTTATTAGATAATAAACATGGTAATGTGACAATATATATGCAATATATGTGACCGATCACACCCCCACACTTATCTTTTGGTCGCCTGCGAGCAAAAACAGCAAAACTAATCCTAATCAATTATTAGACCACTTTTCCAGGTCACTCGATTGCACTAAGCATGTGCAATAAGCCGTTAAACCTCTAGGTTACCCCTAGAAGATGAGTTTATCTCATGAGGGTTTTCAGTGGACTGCACCCACAAAATTCATAAAAAAAAGAGAAAAATGTTAGTATTTTCGAAAAGCATTTTGAAAAAGAAAGAAAATATTTCAAGTATATTTATAAGAGTTCAAGTAATTTATAAGTTATAGGAATATCAAAATTTTCATTCCTAAACTTAGTCTCTATTCAAAAACATGCCATCAATCAAAGTAAGGAGTCAAATTGTATTTCTCATCTAGTTTATTACTTTACCCTGAGTCATATGCACCTTCGTGACCGTGAAGTTTGACTAAGGGTTCTTTAACATTAACTCCTATGCCTTATTTATTTTTTGTGGTATTGTTCCTTAGTTCCATTAGGCTTTCTAATCTGCCCATGTAACGAGCCTTTAGTCGGTGACACCCAAACCAGATAGTCTTAGGAAACCAGTTGAGAAAACACTCCTAAGGACTTAAACACTCGAGTAGACAAGACCACGAAACCAAGGATTTTTATTTATAAAATGTACCCCTTTTAGGCGTGAATACTTATGCTTCATGAGGCACAAATACCCACCTTAATCAGAGGATTTATATATATATATTTCAAACTTATCTAATTATCTTTTGCATTAATACCAAGGCTTTCTTAGGCTAAAGCACTGATTAGTCTACAATTCTGCATTATTATGTCGCATTCTCTCACAGATTTATGAATAAATTATCGGTCTAAACCGTATTTTGGTCTTTATTGAAGGTAGATCCAAAGTTCAAGGGCAAAGATAGAATAAGAGCTTAATTAAAACCAATTAAGGGTAATTAAATCCGCATTACTTGGAGGCCAAGCAAGGGATTATCTAGAAGATACATCGAATCTAGCCTCTTGCGCACATCAGACGGATCTGCGGACGTAATTACCCGAAAAGGAATATACCAGGAAGCGTTTCGAAGCCCGACGGAGCCCCGGACCAAAACAAGGGAGTTCCCTCCCTAGTTTTACCGCGGATCCGCGGCAAGAGCCTCGGATCCGCTGCAAAGGAGTGGAGCCACGCGTCAATTTTCGACGCGTGGCCCCGTCTCATCTTCTAGAAGGATCTTTCGCCTATAAATAGCCCTGCAGAGGCCCAGAGCGCAAGCAGTTTTCGTTTTTAGGAGTAGGTGCAGATTTTAGGAGTAGTGTAGGTGAGTATTCTTCATTTCTTATATTTTCATTTCATTTTAGATCATTGTAGTAGGGCTGAGTGATTCATAGAGAGAGAGAGATAGTGAGGGATTGATGTAATAGATGGTGACAGTTTATGTAAAGGTGCCTCCTTTCTCTTCCATTGTAATCTCCTTCATCTTCTACATGATTTCTTGCTAACTTTTGTTCTCATGGCAATCTAACTACTAACCACTAACCATCTAACCACTTACTTCATAATCCACATGAATCGGGTTGCCTCTATTAAGGCCTTATTCTTGCAAGAGCCATTGATGGCCAATGATGATGGGTTCTAACATCTAACTTGCTAACTTGCTAACTTGCTAACCAAGCTAACTCTCTTTTATTTTCATGCTTTCTTTTTTAGTAGTGTAATGAGTGATGCTTGTGTTAGCTTGATCTTGTTGCATGTTTTGAATGTGACGAACCATCCATGTGCCATGCTTTGCATCGTCTCTTGGAGCCAAGGATTATTGATGGCCGAGGATCAAAATGTGAGGCAACTATCATGAAGAGGTTAGCATGGTTAGTGGAGCATTTAGTAGTTAGTAGCCATGAGTTTTCTTTTTCCTTGTTTTAGAAATCATCTTCCAAAACTCTTTTATCTTTTCATCGGTGTTTTTACCATCCTTCTTAGTTCATCTTAGTTCCATCTCTTTTTCTATTCATTTTCCGAACCACTCTTCTATTTTGTTTTCTTTGACGTTTTCATCGCACCTTCTCCACCTACCACTTTCTGGATTTCATTTTCTTTTCCTTTTCATTTTCTTTTTCATTCTTTTAACAAAGAAGAATTGTTAACATACAACGTGAATAGAGACTGTCAATGCTTCTATCGCCTCCCTTCCCTGTGGATTCGACCCGTTGAGCCAATGCTATAACGGAAGTATCGAGGGTACATTAGCACATACGAGATTTCACATTGATTTCACAAAATACACACTTTTGAGTTCTGGTTCCGCCCCGATCAAATTTTGGCGTCATTGCCGGGGAAGGGAATGGTTTCGTTTTCATATTTTTGTTAACATTGTCTTCTCTGTTTTGGTGTGCAGGATAAGCTTTACAGGTGCTTAATATTGTAGTACATAAACTAGCTTTGCATCTCCCTGCTCTTGAAAGCAGGGCCCCAGATTTTGAAGAACTGCCGCGCAAACGCGACATTTGCCGCGAAAACGCGGCCATTTTGTGATGATTATAAATCTTGTTGTGCTGGGATGTGTTGATTGTAATAGCCAGTATATTTGTGCTGCTATTTTTTCTGCTTTGATTGCCTACACACCATAATAAAACAAAGAACTAAAATACGGTAGTTGGACGCTTTTAAAACGGCTTAGACATTTGCATTTAGGCACGTGTATTCCAATATACTGTATTTTGTGTTGTGTTGTGATTTGGATGGAGATGTGCATATGGCATTGCATATAGCATAGGACAAACACGTGGGTGATTTATCGCTTTGTGTTATATTCTTGTCTATATTGCATACTTGCACAAATTGAACTTAAGGGCAAAACCCATACAAGATAAGGTGGGGATTTAATCACCCTTCCTTAGCCCAAAAATCACCTCCCCACTCACACAACCCAAGCCCTAATAAAATTTGATAGACGTTGGCCCCTAGGGACATCTCGGACTCATTAAGAGATTGACCGAGGGTGGAACTTGTTTTGAATCTTACTCTTGTGAAATCGGTGTCTAAGGTTGGGGATTAAGAGGTTACGCCTCGAAGATACCGTGGTTTGGCGTAATTAAGGCCCGTTGCTTATGCACGGATACCTCCCACCGTATTTTGCCCCTACCTGGCCGATTAGCTTGTGGTCGGATTCAAGCAACAACCTCCCCCAGATAATCGATCAGTTAGGAGTCGTCTAGGTCTAGGTCAACCCTCCTATTGGCTTGGTTTTGATTTTTCTTTTCTTTTTGTTTGTTGTTTGATTTTTCCTTTTTGTTTGTGATTGTTTGTGAAATGGCATTCAATAATAACAATTCTTTCAATCCAAATATGAATCCATATTTCACACCAACCCCATTTGATTCGGATAATTCCAACCCGGCGTTTTACAATATGCACCAACCAAATACACCGGGTTGGCCTTATCCGAATCAATACAACCCATACACACATTCTTATGACTTTAATTTCCAAAATAATTTCAACTCGTCACAGAGTCAATGGGGATTCACTTCCCCCGAGTTTAATTTTCAACCTCCTTGTCCCCCATGTCCACCTTGTCCACAATTTACACAATATTCATTCCCCGATTTCGCTTCCTATACTCCTTTTTCTGAACCTCCCATTGAAGAAAAATCTGAGTTCGAAAAGAGAGTAGAAGCCAATCTACAAGAGGCCGAGCAACAACTTCACAAAATATTGGCCTCTCTAAAACATATTCAAGAGTCTTACTCAGTTCCATCTCCTCATAATGAACAACCATCTATCCTGAAAACGAGTAAAGAATTCTTGTGTGAGTCCAAGTTTCAATCTCAACACATTTTTGACTCACATTCTTCACAAAATTTCCACAACAAGATTCCTATACTCCCATTCTAGAGCATCCACTTGTAGAAAAATCAAGTCTAGAACAGAGAATAAAAATCTTGCAGGAATCAACTTCTCAGTCTATTGATAGAATAGAAACACAATTGAGTGAAATGGTCAACATTCTTAAAAATGAAGAAACTCTCTCTTCACCACCTTTGACCAATTCAAATATCTAACTCTATCAATTTGACCCATGACTCCTATTATTTTGGAAACCAAGATTCCTACACTCCTTTTCTAGAACAACCACTTGTAGATACATCATATCTAGAAAAGAGGATAAAAGTCTTGCAAGAGTCCGCACTAAAATTCCAAAAATCATCTGCCGAGTCTGTCAATAGGATGAAACACAATTGAGTCAATTGGTTAGCATTTATAGGAATGAGGAAACTCTATCTTATCAACTTTGACCAATTCAGCTATGCCACACTCTATTGATATGACCCAGGACTCTTGTCATTTTGAACATCAAGATTCAATTTCAGCACATCCACCTGAACTTGTCCACACTTCAAATCCAATGACATTTTTGCAAGTTATCCTTTTCCTGAAATTGAACTTGAGCATGAATATGATCATGACCCTCAAATTAGTGATTCAATTCTACTTCCTGATTCAATTATGACTCCGGTATCTTCTTCTGATTTCAATCCTTTTCCCGAGTCAGTATTGGATCCTGTACCAATCTATTGTGAAATTGAATCACCAATCTCTTATGATGATCTTATTGAACTTGACCAATTCCATACTTTTGAAAGTCCCATTGATAAATTGGCAAGTTCTCATTTTTGTGGAATTGAACTCAATGAGGAATGTGACTTTGATCCTCAAATTTGTGATCCAGTTCAAATTCCTGAATCACTATTGACTCCTGTTTTGTTACCAGATTTGAGCAACATTTTCGAGTCAGTTTTGATTCCCATACCTGTCATTCCTGAACTTGAATCACCAACCTTAGAAAGTCACATTCCATCATGGGGAAATGAATGTGGATTTGAGCTTCATCTTCTTGATTTGGACCCACTTCCTGAACCGATATCGACTCCCGAACCTTTACTTGACTTGAGTCATTTTTCTGAGTCGATATTAGTTCCTGTACTTCCTGAGTCCAAATCAATCATTCCATTCTGGGACAAGGGTGTTGATAAATTTCACTCCGAAATTATTTTGAAAATTTGAAAATTAGATGGGGTAAAACTCCTAATAAAAATCATGCATATATACATCTTTCTAGTGGGTTGTATCATGGAGGTTTCTGGTGGGTTCCTCCGGACTCCACGCAAGAATGATTGGGTCGCCTTTCGTGGACCAATCAGACCGCCACCGGAACCACCACCTTGAGGTGATTTTTCCTTCCCTCTCTATTTGTTTCATGCATACATACATCACGATGCATTAAGGACAACGCATGAGATAAGTGTGCGGGAGGGTTTACTAACTTAGAGTTTTTAGATTTTCTTTCTTTTACACTTCTTTTAGGATACTTTTAGAAATCTTCCCTTTTGTATAGGAATTTTCTCTTTCTTTAAAAACATTTTGAAACAAGAGATAAAGTTTTAATCTATTTTTAAGAAAATTAAGATGATCTTAGAAATTAAGAAAGCCTTAATTATGACATCTTAAACCTAGTTGAAATAATGGATTTTGTTTAAAATTATAGGCTAAGTAAGATAAATTGGGGAGATAATTTTATCTTGAATTTTTTGCCATAGATAGTATGCACTTCACACTTACACAATTTTTGGGATGGAAACAAAGACCTAAAATGCCATAAATCAAAAATAAATAAAAGAAAAAAAATTGAATAAAACATCACTTATTAAGCTGGATAATTATGCCTCAAGAAGCATGATTATTCACGCCTAACGGTGGTCAAAAGAAGCAAATAATCCCCCTTAGTTTGTGGCCTTGTTTACTTGAGTCCTTAAACCCGAGGAATGTTTTCTCATCTGGTGCCCTAAAACCGTCTGGTCTGGGAGTCATCGGTTATAGGCTCAATACATGGGTGAACTAGAAAGCCTAAGAAAACTAAGGGAAGAAAAAATAATAAATATATATGAATAAATGGCTTGATGGTTAGAGTTGAAATCTTAGAAATCTTCACTATCACAAAGTGCATATTGTCTAGGTTTTATGAAAGATAAAATATTCAATCCAATTTTGAATTCTTACATTAATTGAAGACAAGATCTTGCATAGAGACTAAGTTTAAGGAAGAATGATTTTTGGTGGACTTATGACCTTAGATCGCTTCTATTTTTGCAAAAACATTTGAAAACATGTCTCTCTTTCAAAATGCGTTTTCAAAATACTAACATTTGTCTTCTTTCTTTATGGATTTTATGGGTGCAATCCGCTGAAAACCCTCAGGAGACAACACTCCTCCTCTAGGGTAACCTAGAGGTTTAACGGCTTGTTGCACACGCTCAGTGCAATCGCGTCACCTGCGAAAGTGGTGTAATAACATTTGTAGTATAGTTTTCTTTCTTATTTTGCTCGGGACGAGCAAAAGAATAAGTGTGGAGGTGTGATTAGTCTACAATTTTGCATTATTATGTCGCATTCTCTCACAGATTTATGAATAAATTGTCGGTCTAAACCGTGTTTTGGTCTTTATTGCAAGTAGATCCAAAGTTCAAGGGCAAAGATGGAATAAGAGCTTAATTAAAACCAATTAAGGGTAATTAAATCCGCATTACTTGGAGGCCAAGTAAGGGATTATCTAGAAGATACATCAAATCTAGCCTCTTGCGCACATCAGACGGATCTGCGGACGTAATTACCCGAAAAGGAATATACCAGGAAGCGTCTCGAAGCGCGACGGAGCCCCGGACCAAAACCAGGGAGTTCCCTCCCTGGTTTGCCGTGGATCCGCGGCAAGAGCCGCAGATCCGCGGCAAAGGAGTAGAGCCACGCGTCGATTTTCGACGCGTGGCCCCGTCTCGTCTTCTGGAAGGATCTTTCGCCTATAAATAGCCCTGCAGAGGCCCAGAGCGCAAGCAGTTTTCGTTTTTAGGAGTAGGTGCAGATTTTAGAAGTAGTGTAGGTGAGTGTTCTTCATTTCTTGTATTTTCATTTCTTTTTAGATCATTGTAGTAGGGCTGAGTAATTCATAGAGAGAGAGATAGTGAGGGATTAATGTAATAGATGGTGACAGTCTATGTAAAGGTGCCTCCTTTCTCTTCTATTGTAATCTCCTTCATCTTCTACATGATTTCTTGCTAACTTTTCTTCTCATGGCAATCTAACTACTAACCACTAACCATCTAACCACTTACTTGATAATCCACATGAATCGGGTTGCCTCTATTAAGGCCTTGTTCTTGCAAGAGCCATTGATGGCCAATGATGATGGGTTCTAACATCTAACTTGCTAACTTGCTAACCAAGCTAACTCTCTTTTATTTCATGCTTTCTTTAGTAGTCTAATGAGTTGATGCTTGTATTAGCTTGATCTTGATGCATGTTTGAATGTGACGAACCATCTATGTGCCATGCTTTGCATCGTCTCTTGAAGCTAAGGATTATTGATGGCCGAGGATCAAAATGTGAGGCAACTATCATAAAGAGGTTAGCATGGTTAGTGGGCATTTAGTAGTTAGTAGCCTTGAGTTTTCTTTTTTCTTGTTTTAGAAATCATCTTCCAAAACTCTTTTATCTTTTCATCGGTGTTTTACCATCCTTCTTAGTTCATCTTAGTTCCATCTCTTTTTCTATTCATTTTCCGAACCACTCTTCTATTTTGTTTTCTTTGACGTTTTCATCGCACCTTCTCCACCTACCACTTTCTGATCGGGGCGGAACTAGCACTCAAAAGTGTGTATTTTGTGAAATCGATGAAAAGCTCGTATGTGCTAATGTACCCTCGATACTTCCGTTATAGCATTGGCTCAACGGGTCGTATCCACAGGGAAGGGAGGCGATAGAAGCATTAACAGTTTCTATTCACGTTGTTTGTTAACAGTTCTTCTTTGTTGAAAGAATGACAAAGAATGAAAAAGAAAAGAAAAGGAAATCCAGAATGTGGTAGGTGAGGAGAGCGATGAAAACGTCGATGTAAAAACCAAATAGAAGAGTGGTTTGAAAAACAAAGTAGAAAAGGAGATGAAACAAGGATGAACTAAGAAGGCGGTGAAAACATCGATAGAAAAATGAGAAAAGAGTTTTGAAAATGATTTCTAAAACAAGAAAAAGAAAACTCATGGCTACTAACTACTAAATGCCCCACTAACCATGCTAACCTCTTTATGATAGTTGCCTCACATTTTGATCCTCGGCCATCAATAATCCTTGTCTTCAAGAGACGATACAAAGCATGGCACATAGATGGTTCATCACATTCAAACATGCATCAAGATCAAGCTATTACAAGCATCAACTCATTAGACTACTAAAAGAAAGCATGAAATAAAAGAGAGTTAGCTTGGTTTGCAAGTTAGCAAGTTAAATGTTAGAACCCATCATCATAGGCCATCAATGGCTCTTGCAAGAACAAGGCCTTAATAGAGGCTACCCGATTCATGTGGATTATCAAGTAAGTGGTTAGATGTTAGTGGTTAGTAGTTAGATTGCCATGAGAATAAAAGTTAGCAAGAAATCATGTAGAAGATGAAGGAGATTACAATGGAAGAGAAAGGAGGCACCTTTACATAGACTGTCACTATCTATTACATCAATCCCTCTCTATCGCTCTCTCTATGAATCACTCAGCCCTACTACAATGATCTAAAAAGAAATGAAAATACAAGAGAAATAAAGAGCACCTAACTACACTACTCCTAAAATCTGCACCTACTCCTAAAAACGAAGACTGCTCTCGGTTTGGCCCTATGCAGGGCTATTTATAGGCATAGGAAGCCTCCAGAAGATGAGACGGGGCCACGCGTCGAAAATTGACGCGTGGCTCCACTCCTTTGCCGCGAAAACGCGGCTATTGCCACGTTTCCGCAGCAATACCAGGGAGCAAGATCCCTGGTTTTCGTCAGAACATTCCTCTGGCCTCGTGGATTGTCAGAGTATATTCGGTTTCTGGTAATTTCGTCCGCATATTCGTCTGACATGCGCAGGAGTCTAGGTTCAATGAATCTTCTAGATAATCCTTGGCTTGGCCTCCAAGTAATGCGGGATTAATTACCATAAAAGAGGTTTAATTAGGCTCTTATTACCCCTTTGCCCTTGAACTTTGGATCTACCTGCAATCAAGACCAAAACACGGTTTAGACCGACAATTTATTAATAAATCGGTGGGAAATGCGATATGATAATGCATAATCGTAGACTAATCACACCCCCACACTTATCTTTTGCTCGTCCCGAGCAAAATAAGAAAAGAAAACTATACTACAAATGTTATTACACCACTTTCGTAGGTGACGCGATTGCACTGAGTATGTGCAACAAGCCGTTAAACCTCTAGGTTACCCTAGAGGAGGAGTGTTGTCTCCTGAGGGTTTTTAGCGGATTGCACCCACAAAATCCATAAAGAAAGAAGACAAATGTTAGTATTTTGAAAACACATTTTGAAAAGGAGACATGTTTATGAAATGTTTTTGCAAAAATATAAGCGATCTAAGGTCATAAGTCCACAAAAAATCATTCTTCCTTAAACTTAGTCTCTATGCAAGATCTTATCTTCAATTAAGGTAAGAATTCAAAATTGGATTGAATATTTTATCTTTCATAAAACCTAGACAATATGCACTTTGTGATAGTGAAGATTTCTGGGATTTCAATTCTAACCATCAAGCCATTTATTCATATATATTTAATTTTTTTCTTTTTTCTTCCCTTAGTTTTCTTAGGCTTTCTAGTTCACCCATGTATTGAGCCTATAACCGATGACTCCCAGACCAGACGGTTTTAGGGCACCAGATGAGAAAACATCCCTCGGGTTTAAGGACTCAAGTAAACAAGGCCACAAAACTAAGGGGAATTATTTGCTTCTTTTGACCACCGTTAGGCGTGAATAATCATGCTTCTTGAGGCATAATTATCCAACTTAATAAGTGATGTTTTATTCAAATTTTTTAATTTATTTTTGCTTTATGGCATTTTAGGTCTTTGTTTCCATCCCAAAAACTGTGTAAGTGTGAAGTGCATACTATCTATGGCAAAAAATTCAAGATAAAAATTATCTCCCCAATTTATCTTACTTAGCCTATAATTTTAAACAAGATCCATTATTTCGACTAGATTTAAGATGTCATAATTAAGGCTTCCTTAATTTCTAAGATCATCTTAATTTTCTTAAAAAATAGATTAAAACTTTGTCTCTTATTTCAAAAAGTTTTTAAAGAAAGAGAAAATTCCTATACAAAAGGGAAGATTTCTAAAAGTATCCTAAAAGAAGTGTAAAAGAAAGAAAATCTAAAAAACTCTAAGTTAGTAAACCCTCCCCCACACTTATCTCATGCATTGTCCTCAATGCATCGTGATGTATGTATGCATGAAACAAATAGAGAGGGAAGGAAAAATCACCTCAAGGTGGTGGTTCCGGTGGCGGTCTGATTGGTCCATGAAATGTGACCCAATCATTCTTGCGTGGAGTCTGGAGGAACCCACCAGAAACCTCCATGATACAACCCACTAGAAAGATGTATATATGCATGATTTTTATTAGGAATTGTACCCCATCTAATTTCCAAATTTTCAAAATATTTTTGGAGTCAAACTTATCAAAACCCTTGTCCCATAATGGAATGATTGATTTGGACTCAGGAAGCACATGAACTAATATCGACTCAGATAAATGACTCAAGTCAAGTAAGGTTCGGGAGTCGATATCGGTTCAGGAAGTGGGTCCAGATCAAGAAGATGAAGCTCAAATCCACATTCATTTCCCCATGATGGAATGTGACTTTCTAAGGTTGGTGATTCAAGTTCAGGAATGACAGGTATGGGAATCAAAACTGACTCGAAAATGTTGCTCAAATCTGGTAACAAAACAGGAGTCAATAGTGATTCAGGAATTTGAACTGGATCACAAATTTGAGGATCAAAGTCACATTCCTCATTGAGTTCAATTCCACAAAAATGAGAACTTGCCAATTTATCAATGGGACTTTCAAAAGTATGAAATTGGTCAAGTTCAATATGATCATCATAAGATATTGGTGATTCAATTTCACAATGGATTGGTACAGGATCCAATACTGACTCGGGAAAAGGATTGCAATCAGGTGAAGACACCGGAGTCGTAATTGAATCAGGAAGTAGAATTGAATCACTAATTTGAGGGTCATGATCATATTCATGCTCAAGTTTAATTTCAGGAAAAGGATAACTTGCCAAAATGTCAATGAGATTTAAAGTTTGGACAATTTCAGGTGGGTGTGCTGAAATGAATCTTGATGTTCAAAACGACAAGAGTCCTGGGTCAGATCAATAGAGTTAGGCATAGCTGAAGTAGTCAAAGGTTGATAAGATAGAGTTTCCTCATTCCTATAAATGTTAATCAATTGACTCAATTGTGTTTCCACCCTATTGACAGACTCAGCAGATGATTTTTGGAATTGTAATATTGACTCCTGCAAGATTTCTATACTCTTATCTAGATATGATGTATCTCCAAGTGGTTGCTCTAGAATGGGAGTATAAGAATCTTGGTTTTGAAAATTTTGTGAGGAATGTGAGTCAAAAATGTTTTGAGATTGAAACTTGGACTCACATAAGAATTCTTTACTCGTTTCCAGGACAGATGGTTGTTCATTATGAAGAGATGGAACTGAGTAAGACTCTTGAATATGTTTTAGAGAGGCCAATGTTTTATGAAGTTGTTGCTCGGCCTCTTGTAGATTGGCTTCTACTCTCTTTTCAAACTCAGATTTTTCTTCAATGGGAGGTTCAGAAAAAGGAGTATAGGAAGCGAAATCGGGGAATGAATATTATGGATAAGGTGAATATGATGGACAAGGTGGACATGGGGGACAAGGAGGTTGAAAATTAAACTCGGGGGAAGTGAATCCCCATTGACTCTGTGACGAGTTGAAATTATTTGGGAAATTATAGTCATAAGAATGTGGGTATGGGTTGTATTGATTCGGATAAGGCCAACCCGGTGTATTTGGTTGGTGCATATTGTAAAACGCCGGGTTGGAATTATCCGAATCAAATGGGGTTGGTGTGAAATATGGATTCATATTCGGATTGAAAGAATTGTTATTATTGAATGCCATTTCACAAACAATCACAAACAAAAAGGAAAAATCAAACAACAAACAAAAAGAAAAAATCAAAACCAAGCCTAGAGTAGGGTTGACCTAGACCTAGACGACTCCTAACTGGTCGATTACCCGGGGGAGGTTATTGCTTGAATCCGACCACAAGCTAATCGGCTAGGTAGGGGCAAAATACGGTGGGAGGTATCCGTGCGTAAGCAACGGGCCTTAATTACGCCAAACCACGGTATCTTTGAGGCGTAACCTCTTAATCCCCAACCTTAGACACCAATTTCACAAGAGTAAGATTCAAAACAAGTTCCACCCTCGGTCAATCTCTTAATGAGTCCGAGATGTCCCTAGGGGCCAACGTCTATCAAATTTTATTAGGGCTTGGGTTGTGTGAGTGGGGAGGTGATTTTTGGGCCAAGGAAGGGTGATTAAATCCCCACCTTATCTTGTATGGGTTTTGCCCTTAAGTTCAATTCGTGCAAGTGTGCAATATAGACAAGAATATAATACAAAGCGATAAATCACCCACGTGTTTGTCCTATGCTATATGCAATGCCATATGTACATCTCCATCCAGATCACAACAACAGAACAAAATACAGTATATTGGAATTGAATTGACACGTGCCTAAATGCAAATGTCTAAACCGTTTTAAAAGCGTCCAAATACCGTATTTTAGTTCTTTAATTTATTGTGGTGTGTAGGCAATCAAAGCAGAAAAAATAGCAGCACAAATATACTAGCTATTACAATTAACACATCCCAGCACAACAAGATTTACAATCATCACAAAATGGCCGCGTTTTCGCGGCAAATGTCGCGTTTGCGCGGCAGTTCTTCAAAATCTGGGGACCTGCTTTCAAGAGCAGGGAAATGCAAAGCTAGTTTATGTACTGCAATATTAAGCACCTGTAAAGCTTATCCTGCACACCAAAACAGAGAAGACAGGTTAACAAAAACGTGAAAACAAAACCATTCCCTTCCCCGGCAACGGCGCCAAAATTTGATCGGGGCGGAACTAGCACTCAAAAGTGTGTATTTTGTGAAATCGATGAAAAGCTCGTATGTGCTAATGTACCCTCGATACTTCCGTTATAGCATTGGCTCAACGGGTCGTATCCACAGGGAAGGGAGGCGATAAAAGCATTAACAGTTTCTATTCACGTTGTTTGTTAACAGTTCTTCTTTGTTGAAAGAATGACAAAGAATGAAAAAGAAAAGAAAAGAAAATCCAGAATGTGGTAGGTGAGGAGAGCTATGAAAACGTCGATGTAAAAACTAAATAGAGAGTGGTTTGAAAAACAAAGTAGAAAAGGAGATGAAACAAGGATGAACTAAGAAGGCGGTGAAAACATCGATAGAAAAATGAGAAAAGAGTTTTGAAAATGATTTCTAAAACAAGAAAAAAGATAACTCATGGCTACTAACTACTAAATGCCCCACTAACCATGCTAACCTCTTTATGATAGTTGCCTCACATTTTGATCCTCGGCCATCAATAATCCTTGGCTTCAAAAGACGATACAAAGCATGACACATAGATGGTTCATCACATTCAAACATGCATCAAGATCATGCTAATACAAGCATCAACTCATTAGACTACTAAAAGAAAGCATGAAATAAAAGAGAGTTAGCTTGGTTAGCAAGTTAGATGTTAGAACCCATCATCATAGGCCATCAATGGCTCTTGCAAGAACAAGGCCTTAATAGAGGCTACCTGATTCATGTGGATTATCGAGTAAGTGGTTAGATGGTTAGTGGTTAGTAGTTAGATTGCCATGAGAATAAAAGTTAGTAAGAAATCATGTAGAAGATGAAGGAGATTACAATGGAAGAGAAAGGAGGCACCTTTACATAGACTGTCACTATCTATTACATCAATCCCTCTCTATCTCTCTCTCTATGAATCACTCAGCCCTACTACAATGATCTAAAAGAAATAAAAATACAAGAGAAATAAAGAGCACCTAACTACACTGTTGGCCAATGGCCTTCCACTCTAGTTTTGATGATGATCAACACTCATGTAGTTATGTTTACTAATATTCTTGTGTTTCTAAGTTTCAGATCATTAACAGGATATTAGTTGGTGATTAGCTTCAACAAGATGATTAGAAGCTTATCATGGTGATTCCGGTGCCAAAGCTTAAAGATCATACCTTTGCACTTGGAGAATCACGGAGTTTTGGAGCAAGTCTACTTGAAGATGAAGATCGTCAAGAAGACTTAGGTATCCTAGTTTAGATAGAGTTTTAGATCCATTTGTAAAGCTTAGTTTAGTTGATATGCTCAAGTGCACAAAACACACACGTTTTATGATTTGATATTTGGTTTTTATGAATAGTTGATCAAAACAAGTTTACATGTTTTATATGTATAGTAGATGTATTCTAGTTATACATACATGGTTTAACTTGCTAAACAAACTTATTTTGATATCCCTATTCATGTTTGGAAAAATCAAGTTTGATAAAAATACCGGTTTTTGTTTTTGATAAAATTTGCAAGACACAAAAATGAATTGATATGTTGATATATTGTCTTGAAATTTTTATCACATGTTTATGTTTTAACATAAAATGATAAAACAAGTTTTATGGAATTTTCAGAAATGATAAAAGATTTTTGTAAAATATTTTTCCCTAATTTTCTGACCTGGTTTTTGGGCTGACAGGCTGGTCGGTCGACCGTGCCGGTCGACCGCACCAAAGGGCCGGTCGACCGATCCGGTCGACCGATGTGCACAGATGTGCACGTCTGTTAAGCACAGAACCGGTCGACCGGGTCGGTCGACCGAGTTGAGAGCTCTGCTCTCGGGATTTTTCGGTCGACCGGACCGGTCGACCGCTATTGCCCAACGGTCACATTTTTGACCGTTGGCGGTCGACCGGGCCGGTCGACCGGTGGCTGTCAGAACTGCCACATCAGCCTAACGGCTAGTTTTGTATAGGGGCTATATAAACCCCATCTCTTGGGGGATTTTGGCCAAGTTTTTCAAGAAGAAAAATACCAGTTTTCTGAAGTGTTTAAAAGTGTTTTAAAAGAGTTTTAAGTGCTAACAAGATTTATTCTTTGTGCTTTTGGGTTTTGGAAAAATCAAAGAAATTGGAATTTGGGATTTTTGTATTGGCTTTCATTCTTTATCTTTTACAAGAAATTTCCCAAGTGTTTTCTTTGAGTTCTTGTTTTCCAAAACACATTGTTTCCACACTTGAGCTATATCTTCTATCCTAAACTATTAGGATCTTTGTTTTGTGGAAAAAGAAGAAAGAGAGAGTTTGAGGTTATTGTTGTAAACCTTTTGTGTTGTAACCCTCCTTTTATTTGTGAATCCCTCTTCGGTAAGGTGATCGGAGTGGTATTGGTTTGGATCCCTCAAGTGTGAGGTGATTGGGATTGTGTTTGTAAGCCTCTTAGGTAGAGGTGTGGTTGTTGGTTGACACCTCTAGTGTGAGGTGTTGTGGTTTGTTGAGAGAGGAGTTCGGTACTCCTTGAGTTGTAGAAATCCTCTTCGGTAGAGGTTCCCTCGGTGGGAGTTGAGATAGTGGAAATCCTACACGGTGGTGTAGGCGGGGATGTAGAGCAAGGTGCTCGAACCTCGAAACAAATCTTGGTGTTTGCGTTTTTGATCCATTGTCTCTCTAACTCTTTCTCATTTATATTGTGCAAAGCATCATACTTCATATCATCATATTTGCTTGTGTTGAGCATAACTCATATTGCCATATCATATTGCTTGTGTTGCCTTGCATTATTTTATATTGCTATATTCTTTATTGCTTGGCTTGATTGTGTGTGCACATTGCTTGGATTGCTTGTGTGTGTGTGCCTAACTTGTACTCATCCAACAAGAGCTTCACATAGCGCCTCAACCCATTTCAAGGGGAATCAAGGGGAGTTAGTCCAGAGCCTCGCAAGGGGAATTCGGCTACACTTGTTGTATTGTATTAGTTTGTGCATAATTTGCATTAGCTTCCGCATTTAGCGCACTTAGTTTGCATTGAGTTTCTTAGATTAGCACTTACACCTATTCACCCCCCCTCTAGGTGTTTTTCATACACTACTCCTAAAATCTGCACCTACTCCTAAAAACGAAGACTGCTCTCGGTTTGGCCCTATGCAGGGCTATTTATAGGCATAGGAAGCCTCCAGAAGACGAGGCGGGGCCACGCGTCGAAAATCGACGCGTGGCTCCACTCCTTTGCCGCGGAAATGCGGCTATTGTCGCGTTTCCGCGGCAATACCAGGGAGCGAGATCCCTGGTTTTCGTCAGAACATTCCTCTGGCCTCGTGGATTGTCAGGGTATATTCGGTTTCTGGTAATTTCGTCCGCATATTCGTCTGACATGCGCAGGAGTCTAGGTTCAATGAATCTTCTAGTAATGCGGGATTAATTACCATAAAAGAGGTTTAATTAGGCTCTTATTATCCCTTTGCCCTTGAACTTTGGATCTACCTGCAATCAAGACCAAAACACGGTTTAGACCGACAATTTATTCATAAATCGGTGGGAAATGCGATATGATAATGCATAATCGTAGACTAATCAAGCACCTAACTAATCAATAATTAGGTTTGTTTATTTTTCATAGATATATACATACATACATACATACATACATATATATATATACATACATATATATATATATAACTATTCCTTAAAATTGACTTAATTTCTTACAAAAAATATATCAAAATGTTGTTCTTTTCTTTCAAAAAGTTATATATATATTTGTTTCTTCTGTTTTTTTATATATTAGTCATGTTAGAGCTAGTCATGTTAGAGCCATCTCCCACACTTATCTCATGCATTGTCCTCAATGTATGAAAGCAATGTATAGATGCATGAAATGGAATGTAAAAGAGGTGCATATATATAAACAAAAATATGTACAACATCACGTTTCTCCCATACCTAGATTTGTTTCGGTCTCATCCCTCTAGCTCTGTTCCCATCATTCCAATGGGTTCTCTTTATAGGGCATAGTGGGGAGGGCAATCTTTTAGTCATTTTAGCTCGCTTCCTCTCCAGTCTCACCTTCTTTAAGCTTTTCTTCCTCATATTTGTACATCCATTATTCAAAAATTGATCAACATCACACTTCTTAGTTGGAGCTTCCTCACTATGAATGTCTAGGAATTCTAACTCAGTTCCATACATCTCCTCAAAACTTAGGTCAATACTTTCCCCTGGAGGTGTGTAATTAACCAAAATATCCCTAGTTGGTTCATCCAAACACATAAGTTCTTCTTCGAAGATGTTTTCAAAGAGTATGTCAATCGGAGGTTCTTGAATTATATTCTCATGCGATATATTATTGGTTGGCTCATCGAAAGTGAAGATATTCATATCAAATTTCTCTTTTTAAAGGGTACTCTAAAATTAGGATCTCCGACATATGCCTTCTCATTAAGATAATCGCATTTATTCTTAAATAATTCATTAAGAAACAGAGACTCACTCTCTATACCTTCACTTTCTTCATCATAATTGTTTTCAACAAAGTTTACCTCAACTATTTGGTCTCTTATCTTTCGAGGTTATTTTTTTAGGTTGAAGACATTGACTTCTCTAGTCATGTCCCCAAAGTTAATCTCATAGACCCATTCCTATAATTGATAATAGCATTCCTATAATTGATAATAGCATTAGCAGTAGTAAGGAATGGGCATCCTAGGATAACAGGAGTTTGAGCCTTAGGATTGGACACAGGTTGTATCTCAAGAACTATAAAATCAACTGGGTAGATAAACTCCCCGACCTGGATAAGGACATCATTAATTTCCCCCTTTGAAACTTTCACAGAACGGTCAGCCAGTTGGATTGTGACTCGAGTTGGACTAAAATTGCCCAACATGAGTTGTTGATAAACTGAGAATGGAAGCAGGTTGATACTTGCTCCCAAGTCAAGAAGTGCATGACTAATCTCGGCTTGTCCTATAGTGCATGCAATGGTGGGACAACCCGGATCCTTGTACTTGACAGGGATCGGACCCGACAGTAGCTCACCAATGTTAGTGGCTAAGAAGACTTTCTTAGGTACATTAGTCTTTCTCTTCTTGGTGCACATGTCCTTAAGAAATTTTGCATAGGATGAGACTTGTTGGATGGCATCAAGGAGTGGCACATTTATCTTCACTTGGTTGAAGATCTCAATTATTTTACCCATGTGTGGATTCTTCTTATTGTTCTTTAGCCTATTAGGAAATGGTTCTATAGGCTTGTACATCTGACTGGTTGACTTATCTGTTTTAGATTTGTCAGATTTTGAAGGATTGGGACTAGATGAGGTGGATGCTTGAGTGTGATTGTGCTAAATGGGATTGGATGGTGTTGACACTTGATTATCAACTTTCCTTCCTGACCTCAATGTATGAACAACATTACATTGATTCAATGATAGATCCTCAGCCAAATGAGCTTGTTGAGAATTCCTATTGGTTGACTGGACAAGGTACCCTTTTGCCTCTGATTATGTGGATTGGCTAATTGACTCATTTGAACCTCTAGCCTCTGTATTATTTGCATGAGGAATCTTGGTTCTACATGTATCTTTCCATGTTTCTCTCAAAGTCAGTCATTCTCTTTTCATATTGAGGATTCTGTAATGAAGATTGTGGAGCTTGGTTGGGAAAGTTTTGTTGATAATTTGAAAATTTGGGCGGATAGTTGAGAGAATTATGATGGTGATTAGAAAAGTTTGACTGATGATTGGAAGAATTATTAGAATGATGAAAGTGGTTTGCATGGTATGACCGTGGGTGGTCATTGTTGTGTTGGCTCCATGAGAAATTTGAGTGATTTCTCCAGCCAGGATTATACGATGGTGCGTAAGGATCATTGTTCGGCCTTGAAAAGGCCGCATTCATTGGTTCTGAAAAGTGTTGTAGAGCTTGATACACAGGATACTCCTCAAACACATGATTCATGGCCTAACAGTAAATACAACCCGGAGTTGAAAATTGGTTTGGGCTGACTTGATTGACTGGACATGGTTCCTTAGTTTCTAAAGCTTCTAGTCTTCTCGCTAGGTTAGCTAACTTAGCTTCGTTAGCAATGGATGATTCAATTGAATAGAGACCTCCTTTTGAAGAGATGAAGTTTGGATTCCTAGAGCTTTCACTAGTTGGTTCCCATTGGATGGTCTTTTCAGCTAAATTCTCATATAAATCCTATCCTTCATTCTCATCCTTCTGTAAGAACTGTTGGAACCTATTTCGATGAAGACGTTCGCGAAGATCAAATTCATTTGGAGCTCTAACACATGACAAATCAAGAGTCCTACATGATCAAGATGTGCCAAGGAGAGTTGATAGAGTGTGGTTTGTAATTTTGAAGTAGAATGTAAAAGCCTTGTCACAAACACTCATATCACAGCCTTGTTAGTCGACTTACAAAACCTTATAGTCGACTAATCAAGTGTGTAGTCGACTTGACCCAAATCATAAGTCGACTAATCCTGTGTCCTGAAACAGCCCAACTCTCTGTTTCTGTATTAGTCGACCAGACAGTCATTTATAGTCGACTAATACATTTTCTAGTCGACTAACCCTTGTCCCTAAGTCGACTAATAACTGGTCAAGTCGACTATCAAGTAGTTGCAGTCGACTTGAAGTAGTTATTCTGAAACTGTTCTTCCAACGGCCATTGACCTAGTCGACTAATAGCTAAACCTAGTCGACTAATAGAAGGAATTTTGCCTAGTCTAGTCGACTAACTCAGAACCCAAGTCGACTATAGGCAGTTTCTGACTGTTGGACAGTTTTCAATATCTGGTCTTTTGTGCAACTGTTTTCAACGTTCCTTTGATTCAAATTGCACCAATAACTCCCTAACTAACCCTAGTCTTCAGCTATAAATAGGGAAGTTATACCAAAGGCCAATTCCAAGATTTTCCATCAGTTTTCCAAAAGTCAAAATCTGAAAATCTGAAAACTATTTTCCTAACTTCAGTCTTCACCAAAAGCCAATTCCTATTGTGAAGTCTTCTAAAGTTTTTGTTTCCTATACTGTACCTTGTCCACATACACATTCAGTATCAAGGCTATAGGAAAAGAGTTGTAATTCTCAAGTGTTCATTGTACACAGAAGGCTTCTTGGTTGAAGAGGCAAGTTGTACAAGGTGTCCATTGTACACGGGAGGCTTCTTGGTTGTAGAGGCAGTTGTACAAAGGTAAAAGGTGTTCTCTTGGTGGAAGAGAAGGTATACACATTTGGCGAAGGGGATTCGACAAGTGGTGTACATGTTGTATTGATTTTGGGTGGCAAGATCAAGGTTAAAGGAAAATCTCAAGCGGGTGGCTTGGGGACTGGATGTAGGTCACAAGGACCGAACCAGGATAAATCTCTCTTGTTTGCGTTTGTGCATTTTCTGAGATTTGATTTCCTTTTTGCAAGTTACTTCTTTGATTAACGATTAATCCTTCTAGTTTTAGATTTGTGTTGACTTGAGTTATTTCAGATCTATAGTTGCCTACAAGAGATAATTCCACAATTCATCATCATCTCTAGATCCTACATTTGGTATCAGAGCGGGTACAAGTCAACAATAAAGATGGCAATGGAGTTTCCCTCATCCCAATTCAAAGAAGGACATTCTATACAACGTCCACCGCTATTTGACGGAACCAACTACAACTATTGGAAGTGTAGAATGAAGATATACTTGCAGTCACTCAACTACGACCTTTGGAACATCGTAGAAGCAACGTACACCAAGCCCACAACCAACTACAACGCTTGGAGTGAAGATAAAAAGAAGAATGCGAACCTTGACGCCAAAGCAATGAATGCTCTATTCTGTGCCCTTACCAAAGAAGAGTTCAACCGAGTGTCAACAGCAACTTCTGCACATCAAATTTGGCATACTCTTCAGGTAACACACGAAGGCACTAGTAAAGTTAAGGAATCTAAAATATCTTTCTTGTCCACAGGTTTGAGTTATTTAAAATGGAGGAGAATGAAACCATATCCGAAATGGTTACAAGATTCACCGACATCACCAATACATTAGCATCCCTTGGAAAGGACTACACCCAAGTTGAAAGAGTTCGAAAGATCCTTTGTGCACTCACACCAGAATGGGAGAAAAAGACAACCGCCATTGAAGAGGCGAATGATCTCTCAACTATGACATTAGAAAACCTAATCGGTAATCTAATGGCATATGAAGTGCAGTTAGAAGAAAGGAAGAAGGACGAACGACAACACCGTTCAAAGAAGAAAGAACTCGCCTTCCATGCATCTTCCGACACGGACAATGATGACGAAGAGGAGATGGCAATGCTCTCAAAGAAGTTCAGGAAATTTCTTAAGCAAGGTAAATTCAAGTGTTTTAATTGTGATAAACCAGGACATATGAAGATGGATTGCCCTTTGCTCAAGAAGAGAGATAAGTACAAGAGTAAGAAGTTCAGAAAGAAGAAGAACTACAAAGCATCATCAGAATACAGTGATTCATCTTCATCTGATGAAGAAGAATCCACTGAACGTGTCAACCTATGTTACATGGCACTTGAAGATGATGAGGTATCATATTCTGAACTCTTTGATGCTTTCCATGAATTATTTCTTGATCTGAAAAATGAAAAACTGAAAAACAAAGTTTTGTCAAAAGAAAATGAGAAACTTTTAAAGGAAAATTCATGTTATGCATTACAATGTTCATCTATAAATTCTCAACAACAAGATGAGTTTGAAAAAGTCATATCATCTTTGAAATTGAAAATGAGAAATTTATAAAAGAGAACATTTTTCTGAAAAAAGAAACTAAGTCTTTGAATGAAAGGATTTCTATATTGGATAAAGACATGTTAGTTTTCAAAAATAAATATGAAGATCTTTTGCAAAATGTGACTAAGTTTAATAAAGGAAAAGAAAATTTGAATGCTTTATTATCTTTTCAGAAATTGTCACATGATAATCATGGTATTAGATTTATTGCAAAATCTTCATGTTATAATCATCCATATAGTTATTTTATAAAAAGTAAGACTAGAAAAGTAAGTTTATATGGATTCCAAAGAACTTAAATGTTTATGATAAAAATACATATATTGCTTCATACATGCATGATATATGTGATTCTTGCAATTATGTATATACTAACAGGTGAAAACCAAATTCTAAATGGATTTGGAGTCCTAAAGGTTAGATATGATCTTTTATATTTGGTACCAGCTAACGTTTATCTTGCAGGTACCATATAAAAAATTGATAAAAATCAACTATGTATATATGTACTAATATATTTGTTGCAGGGGGAGAACAAAATATTTCTCTATCTGTTATAACCCATTTCTGCAGGGGGAGGAAAAGATAACATATTTTCTGCAGGGGGAGGACTTGTGCACACAAAGCGTCATCATCAAAAAGGGGGAGAATGTTGAACCTATTTCGATGAAGACGTTCGTGAAGATCAAATTCATTTGGAGCTCTAACACATGACGAATCAAGAGTCCTACATGATCAAGATGTGTCAAGGAGAGTTGATAGAGTGTGGTTTGTAATTTTGAAGTAGAATGTAAAAGCCTTGTCACAAACACTCATATCACAGCCTTGTTAGTCGACTTACAAAACCTTATAGTCGACTAATCAAGTGTGTAGTCGACTTGACTCAAATCATAAGTCGACTAATCCTGTGTCCTGAAACAGCCCAACTCTCTGTTTCTGTATTAGTCGACCAGACAGTCATTTATAGTCGACTAATACATTTTCTAGTCGACTAACCCTTGTCCCTAAGTCGACTAATAACTGGTCAAGTCGACTATCAAGTAGTTGCAGTCGACTTGAAGTAGTTATTCTGAAACTGTTCTTCCAACGGCCATTGACCTAGTCGACTAATAGCTAAACCTAGTCGACTAATAGAAGGAATTTTGCCTAGTCTAGTCGACTAACTCAGAACCCAAGTCGACTATAGGCAGTTTCAGACTGTTGGACAGTTTTCAATATCTGGTCTTTTGTGCAACTGTTTTCAACGTTCCATTGATTCAAATTGCACCAATAACTCCCTAACTAACCCTAGTCTTCAGGTATAAATAGGGAAGTTATACCAAAGGCCAATTACCAAGATTTTCCATCAGTTTTCCAAAAGTCAAAATCTGAAAATCTGAAAACTGTTTTCCTAACTTCAGTCTTCACCAAAAGCCAATTCCTATTGTGAAGTCTTCTGAAGTTTTTGTTTCCTATACTGTACCTTGTCCACATACACATTCAGTATCAAGGCTATAGGAAAAGAGTTGTAATTCTCAAAGTGTTCATTGTACACAGGAGGCTTCTTGGTTGAAGAGGTAAGTTGTACAAGGTGTCCATTGTACACGGGAGGCTTCTTGGTTGTAGAGGCAGTTGTACAAAGGTAAAAGGTGTTCTCTTGGTGGAAGAGAAGGTGTACACATTTGGCGAAGGGGATTCGACAAGTGGTGTACATGTTGTATTAATTTTGGGTGGCAAGATCAAGGTTAAAGGAAAATCTCAAGCGGGTGGCTTGGGGACTGGATGTAGGTCACAAGGACCGAACCAGGATAAATCTCTCTTGTTTGCGTTTGTGCATTTTCTGAGATTTGATTTCCTTTTTGCAAGTTACTTCTTTGATTAACGATTAATCCTTCTAGTTTTAGATTTGTGTTGACTTGAGTTATTTCAGATCTATAGTTGCCTACAAGAGATAATTCCGCAATTCATCATCATCTCTAGATCCTACAAGAATCCCCCTTGGCACATGCTTTCTAAGAGGGTCTTGGTTGAGTAGTCTAAATCGTCATAAAGAATTTGACATTGTCGCCATTTCTCTATACCATAATGAGGACATTGGACAAGGAGGTCTTTGAAGCGTTCAAAGTACCTCCAAAATGGTTCACTAGGTTCTTACTTGAACTACATGATGTTTTTCCAGACGAGAGCGATCTTATGAATTGGATAGAATTTCTTCAAGAAGACCTTGATGAAACCATCCCAGGATGTGATAGAGCCGACCGCTAAGCTTTAGAGTCATTTCTGAAAGTACACCTAGAGGGGGGTGAATAGGTATACCGCTAATCTAATGAACTAAGTGCGGAAACTAAAACTTAATTACAACTACACTTAATGCAACCAACAAGTGTAACCGAATTCCCAGTGAAGGGCTCTGGACTAACTCCTCTTGATTCCTCTGAATAAGAGTTGAGGCGCTATATGAAGCTCTCGTGGTTAAGCACAAGTGAGGCACACACAAACAAGCCAAGTATATAAGTATGATATGACAATATGAAATGATGCAAGGCACAATATAAAAGAGAGAGAGTTAGAGAGACAATGGATCAAACGCAAACACAAGTAATTTGTTTCGAAGTTCGAGCACTGCTCTACGTCACCGCCTTCACACAGAAGGATTTTTACTATCTCGTCCACACAGGGAACCTTCACTGAGGATTTGGGGTAATACAATCACTAGGAGTACACAACTCCTCTCTCAACCGAATACAACCTCTCACAGAGGCTAGGCACAAAGTCACACAAACACACCTCACACAAGAGGGGTAGGCACTTAGCCACACAATCACCTCACACTTGAGGGATTCCAACAAAACTCCACCTCTCACTAGAGGGAGCTAAACACAACAATCTCCACCTCTCACTAGAGGGAGCCAACCACAACTTCACAATCACCTCACAATAGAGGGATACCAAATCAATCACCTCACACAAGAGGCATATCACAATGAAGGAAGTGTTTATAACTTGGTGGTTACACAACCACAAACTAATTTTCTCACAAATAAAAAGATCCTATAGATAGGATAGAATGATATGGCTCAAGTGTGAAAAATCAAGATGTTGGAAAACAAATCACAAGAAAAAATACTTGGGAAAACAACTTAGGATTTGATAGAAATGAAGATCAAGGAAAATATCCCAAATCTATATTTTTCTTTGATTTTTTTTCAACTCTTGAAAACAAATAAAGATGATCTTTAAAAACCAACAAACTCTTTTGAAAACTTGCTTTTAAAAACACTAGAGAGTAGAAAATTTTTGGCTAAAAAATTCTTAACCAAATCCTCTCTCAAATGGGGTATTATAACCCCAATAGAATTCTGCCCGTTGGCAGCTGACTAGGCCAGAAATGGCCTTCCGGTCGACCGGTCGGTCGACCGGCCAACAGTCAAATTTTTGACCGTTGAGCCTGCCGGTCGACCGCCCAGTCGACTGTGCCAATCTAGAGAGCATATTGCTCTCTGGCCGGTCGACTGCTTGGTCGACCGTGCCTTGCTCACGGTCGACCGTCCGGTCGACCGCCCCGACCCGAGAGTGGGGCACTTGCAGTCGGTCGACCGGCTCAAGTAGCTGGTCAGCGTGCACATCTTTGTGCACGTCAGTCGACCGGTCCGGTCGACCGACTCTGGTCCGGTCGACCGTCCCGGTCGACCGCCAGAGCCTGGCAGGCAGCATTAAGGGACTTAAAACTTGAGTTTTTAATATCCTAAAAAATTCCCATAAAATCTCTAAAAATCCACAAAAATAAGTTCAGTATAGTACTTTGAAAAACAAACATGTGTGAAAAATTTCAACACATATTTCAAACTTTTTGAACCATTTTTGTGTTATGAAAATTTTGCCGAAAACCAAAATCCGTATTTTCTAAAACTTAGATTTTCCAAATGGAAATCCGATTTTTCCAAAACTCATCAAAATACAAAAACATGATATGAAACAACATTGAAGCATGTTGCATATGGATATAAGTCCAATATACATGAAAGATATATATATCATTGTTTTTGATATTAAATCCGAAATTATGTTTTGTTAAAATACCAAAACACCAAACTCATGAAATAGACTATCAAACTAAGTTTGTTTAAATAGTTGAAGCATAGATGTATATAGAACAAATCTAATATACATAAAATTATGTAAATGTTTTGAATCTATCTATTCATGAAAACCAAGATCGGTTAAGCCAAAAATCGAAAACCAATAAACATGAAAAACTAGAACAAGTGTGTGTGTTGTGAACTTGAGCATATCACACTATCTAGTCTTTACAATGGATCTAAAAACAAAAACTAAACTATGTACCAAAATCTTCTTGATGAACTCTGTCTTCAAGTCGACTCGATCCAAACCGTGATCCACCGAGCTTGACTCCAACGAGTGCTAGGTATGACTTTGTCGCTCGGGCTCTTGAATCACCATGTGAGAAGCTCCAAAACACCTTTGTTGAAGCTAATCACCTACTAATATCTTGGTTAAGTATCTAAAACTAAACATCACAAGATTATTAGTAAACATAACTACATGAGTTAATCATCATCAAAACTAGAGTGGAAGGCCTCTGAGCCAACAATCTCCCCCTTTTGATGATGACAAAACTCATGGAGTTATATATGCATGGATTAAAGTTAAGCTTCAAGGAAGCTCCCCCTTAACTCATGCATAGTAATAAACATAAGATATTCAATGAAGCACATGAATACTAAACATGAATATGCATAAACAAATGTATGCAACAAACATATGTTTCTCAAAAACCTTCTTTTCCTTTTTGTTAAAAACTCTCATATACATAAAACTCAATATATGCAAAAACACAAATATGCATATAAAACTCAAAATCTTTCTCCTCCTTTTTGTCAATCATCAACAAAGGGGTCAAAGAAACAATATTCTCCCCTTTTGTCTTAAACAAAAAAAATGAGGGGTGAAATCAAAAACAAAACTTTCTTGATACCAATTGAAAGAAAAAAAATATATCAATTGAGTGCATCATGATATCAATGAAATATACCAAAATTGAAAGTACATAATTGAAAGTACACAATGTGTATATAAAATAAATATAGATTTAAATACTAATTGATACCAATTGTAAATAAATTCCAATTAAATACAATTGTAAGTAAAAATCATTTTGAACAATACAATCACAAATTTTGATATCAATAAAACATATCAATTGAAAAGTAAAACTTATAGGTAATCTTGATATCAATTTAAAAAGATTAGTACCAAATGAAAGTAATTTTTCATTAAAAGCATATGATACCAAAAATAATCAATATCCTTTTTTTAATCATTTTTAACATAAAGTGCGGGAATAGAATACCAAAGTCAATTGAAAGGTGAAATACCAATTGAAAGTATAAACATGAATTTTCTCCCACTTTATGAAATACCAAATAAAATGATGCATAAGCTTGTATATGATACCAATTGAAATATAGTCAATTGACATAAAATAGTCATTAAAGAAATCAAGCTTAGCATAGCCAAAATTTGTGCTAAAAAATATAGAGATATAGTTGTAGGCTGTCTAAAAAATCACTAAAAGACAAGCCATTGAAAAGCAGAATTTTGGCCGCGTCTCAGCACCAAGGCGCGAGGGTTCAAACCCGCGTCTCAGCATCAAGGCGAGGCTCGACAGGCGCGTCTCAGCACCAAGGCGCGAGGGTTCAAACCCGCGTCTCAGCACCAAGGCGCGAGGGTTCAAACCCGCGTCTCAACATCAAGGCGAGGCTCGACAGCCGCGTCTCGACATCTGCGCGAGGCTCGACAGCCACGTCTCAACATCTGCGCGAGGCTCGACAGCCGCGTCTCAGCATCAAGGCGCGAGGGTCGAAACCCGCGCCTCGGTTGCAACTGCCCTGGTTATGGGGCCTGTCACTGCCCACATAGCAGGGAAGTTAACCCCCATTGTAGAGTGTTTTTAGGGGGCACGTTCACCCGTGATACCTCTATAAATAGCCTTGCTTGCTATTGAGAAGAGGTCGGTCAATAAGAGAGAAGAGATATACAAAGGACGACAACAGACGACAGATAGAGAGAAAGGAAATACAGAGAGTTCAACTCTTCAAGCCAACTTGCTGCATACAAGTTGCTCTTTGCCTATCTTCTCTTTGAGAGTTTTGGTAGACAGAGCTGAGTTACTCCATCTACCATCCGAAGAGGAGATCCCTGGAAGGTCTCGACGGTCACTGGTCAACGGAGAACAAGATTCACTCTCCACCGCCACTAGAAGAACCCAGCCTTAAACAAAGGGAGGATTCAAGATTCAACATCCTCCCTCCCTTGTAACCGGAATATTGTTCCATTGTAATCTTTCAATTGATTCAAGGAAATTTTACAGTGAACACACCTCTTCCGCGCGCGAACAAGAGATGGCGACTCTGCTGGGGACCACGTTTGTTACTGATGAACAAATCGTGGCGCAAGGTGACGTCCTCCATAAGGGGAAGATGGTCGAATCGCTCGTTGTCGAGTTCGACCAGGCAAAGTATGAAGAGTTTCTCTCTTCCGGCTCCAAGAGCCCAAGGACCCGCGTCTGCCGCAGGGTCTCGACTGGGAATGGCCCCGAAGTCCGATCTGAGGCTCTCTTGGGCGCTGCTGCTGCAAAGGGTGTCGCAGCCAACTGTGCCAAGCAGGATACACGCGCCAACGTCTCTCAGGAGGCCCGCGTGGTCTCAGGCACAACTGCCGTTGCGACCAACCGCGCCATGCGAAACACACGCGTCAGCGTCTCTCAAGAGACCCGCGTGGTCAAAATCTCTGGTGTCCAGCCAGTTCACCCTCTCCCTCAGCACCAAGTCGTCATTAGTTTCTCTCCACCTCCATGACACAACCGAAACGCTGAGCTTCGACAGAGGACGCGTGCGCGTCAACTGCAAGTTGGAACTTCTGATTGTCCAACTGAGGCAGGACGCAAAGTTCAATCCGGTGCCTTGCCGCGCCACGTCCAACACGCGAAGTCCGCGTTTGGCGGCCCAAACGCGAGACTCCCCAAATTAGGTTCTCTGAAGTCCAACTCACCAAACGCCAAGGCGAAGCCTACGCGCCTCGTCAAGTGCAAGAGGCACGCGCCCTTAGGCGTGGGGCCCAGCAGCCCACTCACTCTCAAGCGTCTTTGCCCCGACGCATCAAGCAGCAACGCGACAGTCACGTCTTATCTCAACAGAGACGCCAGACACGCGTCGTACAGCTGCGGCGCGAGAACCACGTCTCTGAATCCTGCGTCCAGGCTGTACAGCACAAAGATGCCTCCCACCCTCGAAGTTGTGAGGCTAATCTCTTCGATCCTCTTCCTATGGATCTAAGGGATTACTTGACGAAGAAAAGAAGTGCTAATCAAATCACTTCATCATGCTGCTGCCAACGGCTCCTCTCTATGCTCTCTAAGTGCCGTTGTAATTCAGGTGCAAACCAGCAGTCTCTAGTTAGATAACTGACCCTGATTCTCCCATCAGCCAAAAGAAGACGCTCTCACAGGCGGAGGATCTTCTCTGACACTGAGTATCCAGAGCTCACTGCAAATATGACAAGCAGGAGCACGGGAAAATAGCCTGCAGTCAGCTCTGACGTGTCCGACTCTGAACCGGAAGGAGTGTACCGACACACTCGCACCCGGACCGGGGCCATTCCCCCGATCAACTACAATGCCCTAGCCCGGGGCATTGAGATTAATGATTCGCACTCTGCCATTGCAGAGTCGCAGGCTTCAAACTCTTCTATAGAGAAAGAGGCCTTCCATACATTACGAGCACTCCTGAGGAGACCGCTAAGCGCTTGGAGCAGTAAGCCCAGGTCCAGAGGGAACAACTCGATATGATTCTTGCTCAACAGGAATCTATCGACTCTCTCAAGCAGATGCTCGCACAGTTGCTCGAAGACAGGAGGAAATCTCCCCCTAGAAGGTCTAAGGGCAAACGAAAAGAGGGAGAAAGCTCATCTTCCAAACACTCTGAGAAGAACGTGCAGTCTACTTCTGGTTCGTCTAAATTCTCATTACAGGAAAAGGACGACCAAGACCGGGGAAAAAGTTCATTCTAAGAGAATGAATCAGTTGGAGAAACGTCTTGAGGCCCTTACCAATCGGAAAGGTCTCCAAGAAGCAGGAGTGGTCCGCCCATATCCAGCCGAATGGGACCTGGTTCCATACCCGCCCAAGTTCAAGGCTCCAACCCTCCAAGCATTTGATGGGAAAGGTTCACCGAACCAACACATCTACTATTTCAAGTCCAACTGGGAATGTGGTAGATAACGATGCCATCCTGGGGCGTTTATTCATCGGCACCCTAAAAGGGCTGGCCTTTGAATGGTTCATGAAGCTCCCAGAAGGTTTCATCAAGAACTGGGGTGATTTGGAGAAGCTTTTCTAACACGCTTCTTTGAAGATGACTCGGAAGTCACAATGCCCACCCTTTTGGCTACTAAACAGCGAAAGGGAGAGTCCGTTAAGTCTTTCGTGGAAAGATTTTGGAACGTGGCACTCCGATGTCCGAGCGGTATGACCCAGGTTACCCTGGTGGAAACATGCCGCCACAATCTCCAAACCTCACTCCTCGCTCAAATAGGAGTTGCTGAAAGCCGCACCTGAAAGCAATTAGTCCAACAAGGTGAACAGGCTGAGGAGATTGTCGCCCGCGTCAGAGCGGAAGAAAACAAACCCAGGCCTGAAAGGTCAACGAGGCGTGCGCCAGACACATCCCTCCAAGCCAAAAGGAAGGATAACTTGACAGCAGAGACCAAGTCCCCTGTCAAACCTTAACCGGTTAAAGGGAGTGGCTCTTCAAGCCAACCACGCGCGAACAAGCAGTATTCATTCAAGGATGAACATGTCGACTCGCTCTTCAAATTACTCAACAAGAGCAATCGACTGAAACTTCCTGAAGCTAGGCACCCTGAAGAAGTCGGTAAAACCGATAATCCCAGCTACTGTATGTACCATAGGATGTTGGGACACCCAACCAAGAGCTGTTATGTCTTCAAAGACA